>CM023101.1:25514057-25783315 GCA_013103745.1 Gardenia jasminoides | reverse complement strand
AATTTTCAAAGAAACTCACCAATTTTAATAACTCAAGTTTCATGAGAATACCCAGAACAAGAAATGTCCAAAACCAAATGCTGGAAAACATACAATATTTAAACCGCCTCCCAAAAGTGTTTATATCAAATCTAGCTATCGTCATCCGTAGTTAAAATAATAATATTTAAATTGAAAACTTTGAGTTTATTTTGAGTTAAACTCACATGTAAGATAAAACCAGAGTATGAGCCTTTCAAAACATGTGAAACATCTGGTGGCATTTTCCCTAAAACGTAAGCATTGCACGTTCCATTATCAGTGATTAAATTCTTTCCCCATAAGTTATTTAGTGATCTAAAAACTCAAAGCAACTATTTACATTCCCTTATTCATGGATAGTTGAACCCAACTACTTTAATCTAGTAAATTCCTCTCAACCTCATCACACCCAATAAAAAGTTTACAAACTCTTAGACCCATTGTCTTTTACACACAACTATGTTCAAGCATAGATCAATACTTCCAGCCATCATTACTAATATAGCCGCTGAGCAAGCAAACCATCAATTTACTTTACAACTTAAACATAGGATTAACCTGCCATCATGCACCAAAAAAACTAATAAATATTCCAAAGATATGTCTTTTAAAACCATTCCCTATACCATCTATATCCTCAAATGTGGCTCCATCAGCTTCTCACATAAGTCTAAGGCAAAAGAGGTAAGGCAATGGATCACGAATCGTAGGATGCAATACTAGTCAATAATAATCCAAAATACAATTATCATATTTCGCCAAGACTAATGGCTGCATCACAATGAATGGCAAGCACCACAACAAGTCCAAATATATCATAAATTAAGCAAGTCTCAGTGGTTGCACACACACATTCAAGACAAGCATCAAAAATTTTTTAAATCAGCCTACCTATCGAGAAAACCCCAAACCGGTTTACTAACCCACGCCATATTACCTCATAATTCAATTTCTTCACGACAAATTTAGATTCAGCACTGATCCTCCATACAATCTGGGCGTATACTGTGACCCTTTTATTAAACTTAGCTCCTCCATGACATTTAAGTTGTCTTCCTGAATAATGCAGTTGTTGTCCTTAGAAATATTTAATACTAATCATTGGTCCACTTGTTCTGACACGCTTAACTTCAAGCTCCTGGGATGTCACTTACATCCTCATCGTCCTCTCGTCTTGTAAATTGGAGATAAGCTTTCTTGAAACCAGGGGAATTTCATTTCACAAACCCCAAAATAAGCTAGAAAACATAAGAGCACAGTTTATTAGCAACAAAATCTCATTAAGTTCAAGATTTCAAATGCAGTTCAGAGTCTCAAAAAAACCGAAGAGTCTGGAGTTCAAGTGCCAGCAAATTTATAAAAAGTGTAACATATCATTGTAATTGAAAACTTCGTCCCATCAATCATACAAAAAAAAAAACTAAGCAAACCTGCACCAATTGATCACCATTACTTACTCCTAAAAATATGTAATTCACATAAATGTAAAGTGATTATGGCAGGTATACTTGAGCACATATAAGTCATTTCCCAATTACTTTGTGGAACATAAACTAGTATATTGCCCACTTTTTTTAGACTTCTGAGCTGAAAATTTTCTCGCGTGTAAAGAGGGTGGAAATTGTATTTAGTTCTCGAACTTATTTTGTTTTGCTCAAAGCTTCATCATATAAGAGGTTACCTTCTATAACCTCTATTTCTTATCTCCTATAGTTTATTCCTTCCATTCCATAAAAAATAACATGGTCTCGGTGCCCATTTCAGCACCTTTCTTCCACACTCCTTTCACATAATACGAACCACAACATTAAAATTTCATTCACCGTCAGATAGGTAATTTCAAGCGATACCTGTTATAGTCCCACAGCATCCTAAACATAAAGCCTAGGGATGGCTGACATTAAAGCAGAAGCTCAAAGCTCGATACCAATTCAACCTCCCTACCCTTCCAGGGAAATCAAGAAGCTGCAGTGCACCACCGCTAACTCTCACGTGACTCACCAAGGCTTCACAAGTGGATATTTAAAACCATCATGAAGAAATCCAGTGTTGTCATTGCCTTAAAGTTGTACCATCCATTTCCAATGTCTACTACAGAGACCCTGCAGCCACAAAAGTGATCAAACAATTTAAACAAGTAACATTGAAGTAAAAAACAAACGAAAGCTCTCACCAAAAACTAGTTCAACTCAACTTCTTCACTTCAAAGCCCCTCAGCATGTATCAACACCCTAATTCCACAGCTTAAACCCAAATAGGCTAAGAAAGCATGTGCAAAACAAGTAAAAGGAAAGGTTACACATTCATAGTAAAGGAAATATCAATAGTATTCATGTAAGAATCCGAATATAAACATGATATACCTGAGGTCTCTGAGCTAATCCATCTCTTTCGTTTTTTTCGGGCCGCATTTTGCCATTTTTATCATGGAGACTACAACCCAGAGAACCAAAAAGTCCACGTAGAATTTCCACCTCACACCAACCTCCACTGCCAGCCCCTGAACAAACATATAAAGATATTACTTGTATGTCAAGATTTCACCGGTGACAGTACATACGCTAAGTCCAAGAATGCCCCATACCCCATGGTTCGCCACCACCACTGACTCACACTGTCATGATTCGATTGACTTCACTAATGGTTTTCTCAGTTTGAGAGCACAAGTAGGGAGGGACAACGCCCACCACAAGCAACCAAAGTACTGCAATTCAACCTCAAGTACAAAGAAAAATATCAAGTCAGAAAAGGGCGGGTGATAAAGACACCGCCTCTATCAAATCCATTAACAAGATTTTACATTCAAACATGTAAATAAGTTCGCTGAAAAGTGATCAAATAGGCAACATTCATACTGACATTCACCAAGAATTAGTAAAGTCGTAAGTAAATGATCAAGTCATCAAATTTCCACCCGATTGCTCTCGAAGCTCGCCTTGATCATTTGATATCAATGGTGGCAAATGAGTCCCTTAGATCTTCTGCAGCAACAAGTCATGAGAAATTCATCCATTCGCCACTTAAAGACAGCAATTCTATGCAACATTGAACATATAAAGAAGGGCTAAGGGTTTAACAACATTAGTTAAGCAAAGTTCATTTAAACAACACATAAAAATGGGGAAAAGTGAGGCAAAATCCAGCGTCCATACTCAAGCCGACAAAGGTAGAAATTTCATCATTGACAACCCAAGAAATTTAGTCCTTTCACCAATTAAACATCATCATTTTGGTTTGAAACTAACATATAACTAAGAATGGAAGTTAACAAAGTTTATTGAGCAAAATTTTTAGCAAAACCAACCTCAAAATTTCTGAAATTCAAAGCCCCAAAATTGACCCAAAATTCGGACAGAATGCTGTCCAAAATTTCCACCAAAACAGGGTTCAAAACTTTCCCGCTTTTCAATTTCTAAAATGAAAACTTCGCCTCAACTCGCCCACACATTCAAAGGTTACCATCTAACAATGTTTATTGAGTTGAACTCTCACCAAGAATCACCACAAAATTTTGAAAACAAGTATGGAAAAGAGACAAGAAATTGCCAACAAGATTTGAGATTTTCACACCAAGATTTTCTCAACAAATTTCAACCTATAACAATATATCACAAGAATCTATAATACACACCATCCATCACAAAAAAACACAAAAGATTCCTCAAGTCCTCTAACCAGTTCAGTGCTATCTGCACCCAAGGTAGGGTCTTTGAACAACCCATCACCCAATCTTATGTAAACATCCAAACTACTATTACATCTAATAGGATCTAACAAGATAGTAGGTTTTAGCCACCTCTCCCAAGCAAAACCCCAGGAAGAAGCCCAAGATTTCTTCTTCCAAGATGAGACAAGATTCAGGTGGTTTGAAGTTGGGGAGTGGATTGCAAGGTTGGAGTCAAGAAATGGAGAGCTTTTTTTCTCTCCCCTTCCTCGAGCAATTCCGCCAAGAGAGTAGATTGATATGTAGAGAGATTGAAAGAAAGAGAAGAGAGGGAAAGGTTTGAGGAAAATGGAATTTTTTTCCCTTCCTGTACCCCTCCTCAAAGTTGGTCTCCCCCCTTTTACCAGTGGGAGAAAATAAAGTTGCCTCAAGACAACGTATGGTTGGAGAAGACAGGGTGGGAGTTTGAATATTTGGTGGCGTCATGCCCATCTCATCAAAATTCAGTGTCAGCTCTCCATCCCCCCAATGCCTTTCCTTACCAACCCTAATTCCAAAAATTCCTTTCACTAATGTTTCATCATACCGCTAAAAGTCACATTTACCCCTCTCATGAACTTCACATGCAACAAGGTAAAAATCATTAAGACTAAAATCGTTATCAAATCTTTAAACAGCTAAAAAAAAATGAGTAAACTAGATACGCTTGCTTAGATTGAGGAAAATTGAAATAGTTGATTTATTTATTTATTCTTATTACTATATATACTCGTCCCGATAATACATACACATATACACACAACATTCTCTCTTTCTCCCTCTCCCCTGAAGGTACCTTATGCTCATGTTTGTCTCAATCTCCATTTCTTGTTTTACTTGATATTCATTTTTTTTTTATAAATTTCTAAAATATTTATATTTGCTTGACAAAATGATCTTATCATGGATTGATATTAGCTAATCCAAGTAGTTTTAAAGTTTTCAGAAGGATTGCTTCTGAAAGCACAGTTTCATGCATACCTAGTCAAATATTATAATACTTCTAGTAGTTTCTGAAGAAAGAAACAAAATTGATTTGTTAAACTAAAATTTGGAAAGACTTTCTATTAAACCTTTTGTAACTAAGCAAATTTTTTTTTATTCTGAAAATTTTATCCTGAGAACCATAATAAAGGAGGTATCCGAGTTAGAGTCTAATCCAGCTGTCGTTCTTGCTGCTTCTTTATTCTTTAGATTGAGTCAGTCAAAGTAACCATGCAGCAGCAGTAAATTATCTAAGTTTTTATTGTCTCATTATTTTCTTGTCTCTGAGAGAGTATCATTGACGGAAAAACTTTGACTGGCCAGTTTGTAAATTGTTAATTGTCACTAGCTAGAGATGATGATGCTTCTCATGGTGAATTTGATATATAAACCGCATTAAGCTCCCAAACTTGCATTCTGGTTGCTGATCTTTAAGCTTGCTATCCCTTTCGATACTAATGTTGTCTATGAATTTGAATTTCAGAAGGAAAATAGTTCTGATTGTATATGTTCTTTATGGTGGCTATAATCGTGAGTTCAGGCCTCAATCTGTCATAGGGACCATGGAAGGATGAGGTATGTCAAGAACTTTTAGTTCAGATAGTTTGAGCTTATTCCTCAATGAATTTTCTTAGCAGCAGCAGCTTTTTTTTCATTTCCAGAAATGAAGAATCATAATTACAAAGGAAGTCGAAGATTCTGATTGAGATGTGAAGATACTTTGAGAGATGAAACTTGTAAGCTTCCAAGATAAGCACTTGTAGGGAAATAAACTTCTTTTATTTGAGGAACTATAACATTATTTCTCAAGAAGTCCCATATTTTCCACAAAATGGTGACACGTGATGAATGGTGTAGAATTTGACTTGTATTGAAGTAATATTCTATTCTCATTGTAATGTGGAAGTTTAATTTTGTTATGATATTAAATTTTAATATATTTTGAGTAAAAAGTTATGCTACCATCAAAAGATTTGTTTCTAACCTTTAGTATGTAATGTGTGTTGTTTCCAATTTAATAAATTATTTTGTTTTGTCAAGAAGAAAAAGAAGAAAAGAAAATGTGTTGCAAAAGTGGCTTTATGACACAATTATTTACTGCAGATAAGCATTTTGCTTTTTTTTTTTTACATTTTGTACCGCCAATATAGTGCCACTATCATATGTGCAGCACATCTGTAAATTGTGCCATTTTCTTTATGATGACTAATTCTAAGATGCAATTGAATTATGTAGATTTTGTACCTACCAAAAGTGTTTGTGTGTTTTAAGCATTTTGTGCACATTTTGGCACAGTAAAATGCAACTTCTTGTAGGACACCATCTAAGCACTAGACATTCAGCCTCTATATTATTTTTCAAGGCATGGTCGTCATATAGACGGATGTTATAACTTGTAATTTAAGCAACAAATCGAATTGGGTGATTGAATTTGTTTTAATACTTCAGCTTGAAGTAAAAGTTGACAAATGAATGAAAAGCGAAGTGAAAACCCCTCCTGGGATCCGATTCAGTAATACCATAATAACCTTATAATATAGTAACTTTATTTCTCTTCATTATTCTCATACTTCAATCATTACTGCATCTCTCAGATTTTATACATGATCTTCTACTCACAATAACGATACCCAATGCCATTTTTAATTGGGAAGTACCAAAGAGCAGTGGAATGGTGAGACGAGGTATTGGGAAACTTATGGTGTTGCTACAAGTCCCAGTTTGCCTAGGACAATCAGTAATTGTTGACATGTCAGGTTTGAAACAAATGCGAACTTCTGCCAAGACTGGACCATTACCGAAGGGAGGATTCACGCAACGACAAATCTGGCACATGGTTTTGATAGCTTTGGAAATAGTAGACCCACTGAACTTGTTTAGTATTACGCCGGGAAGTATCTTCCCGCAGCGAGATAGTCTCAAAATACAGCTGCTCACCCAGCTCAATAGTCTTGTTGAAGCACAGCTTTGTTGTACATGCTTGTGAGCATTTCCTGTGCGCGTCCCATTCATGTTTCCAAAATGATTGAAACCTCGTCTGTTGAAACGTTTGCTCAGTTGCCATTGGTATCTTGAGGTCTGGCCACCGTGAGTTTCTGCCTTCCAATCGTCGAAATTCTGCTCTCAAGAATGATCATTACATTAGTGAACCTGTGTAAGCATAATTCATGCTCAAGACATTTCAAAGCCCCATAGAAATTACCTTAGTGAGTATACTGGTGGATCCTTGCAAAGATCCCTTGATGTCTTCACTTACCATGGATTGTGAATTGGTTGGTATGGGGTCTCTTTCACAAAAGAGGGTGCAAAAGCCGTGGCCATTGCTGCGCAAAAGTAAAGTAGTCAAAGCTAGAGTTGATTGCCACGGGACACAAAATGAGAATGAAAAAAGGATAAGTTTAAAACAGTATGCCCATCATTCCAAGGGCGGTAGTATAGAGAAGCACACAAGAATTGTTCTGCGGAGAGTGGAAGAGTATACAAGAGTATACTCATTAGCGATAACCGAGCCCTATTTGGTAAGAACATATTAGCAACGACATCATTGTTGTTTTCTGATGGAATGTTAAATTGTTTTGTGATAAAGGAGATTTTAATGAAATTACTAAAATTATATCTATAATGTTTACAGATTTAAATATAAGCATTTCTTTATTGGTCCCCCACCAGTATTCTCTAAAGCAAAATATGAAATGTACAGGAATAAAACCAATCCAATTATCTCATCAGGCAAATAAAATCCACCTTCATTTAAGGATCATTAATCCCATAATCATTGTTGGATATCGGAAGAGTAGGATGCAAAAGAATTTACCCACTAATTTCAGAACATCAATATGTCAGTACCACATATGGTTGTGAACCTTGATCGGTCACTTGTACATATCTCACAAAGGCTTGAGGATGACATTGCCTCGTGACTTTAAGATTTTATTTTCATCAATTTATAATTATTCTGTGTAGTTTGTTGAATTTGAAAGGGTTCTTCATGCCTGTGCCAGCACCTAATTTTTCATCCATCTTAAACCAATGTCTGATATCTTATTTTCTATTAGCATTAAGAAAATATAAAAAATTGAAGGGGGCATAGAGTGTGAAATAAGAGGACACTACAAAGTATAGGATGAAATTGAGATGATGCCCGTTATACTTGTATATATTATATTAGCAAATCAAATTAACTATCAAATCACTCTGACCACATAGTTATATTAAAACGAAGCCTCACAATGGTAAGCGAGAAGTGCCACCTCTTTCTCACAAAAAAGATCGCTGGTAATCACCTCACCGTCGACGCTGGAACAGCATTGACGATTGTAATAATTCTATCGACCGCCATTCGGTGACCGCCCTAACCCATATGTTGCTATCTAATCAATCCATCCAAACTTTACCTATTAAAAAAAGTTATATTAAATGAAGAATTACCAAATAAATACTTAACTCTAAAGGAAATAATGAGCATACTAGGTAACATGTGGACATTTTTGCAATTGACACATTTTTAAAGGTGGTAACGGAAGTTATTGGGCGACAAACCAATGGTAGATCATGTATACTGATTTAAAGTTTCATGTTATTAGGATGAAACACAACTAGTAAATGATAAAGTAATCGATCTGTAGTTGTGTGGTTCGAATTTAGTATGATTTCATTTGAATTGAGGGATTTGACAAAGTTTTGAACCTTTAAATTACTCTAATTTTACATTTTCGATTTATGAATCACAAATTATTATAGATTTTAAAATGTATTTGATAATTGTTAGATTATAAATTCAAATGTTTATTAAATAATCTAAATGTTTGATTATACGACAAACAGTGGCATGTTTAGTCTTTAACAAAGCACAGTGTATTTGTATTTGATTGTCTATTTCACAGTTTTGGTATGCTAGTAATACAATTGATTTTTCACGTAGTTCTCTCTAGTGAATAAATCACAATAGTAGGTTGTATAGGTTTCTGCCATTTTTTCTTTTAATTTCCTATCCGTTTGAGTTTAAAGTTTTCTCTTTATTTAATTTTCAGTTTTTTTTGATCCTTTTGTATTATGTATCCGGCGATTATTTCATCATTCATGAGCAAGTGCTTTGTTTTGACCAAGTATTAGTTTTAGTTCTGCATCATTAGATTGTTTGAAAATCTCGAGTTTTTTTTTTTTTTTTTTTTGTAATGATCTTGTTCTTGGTCAGATTTGAGGTCCTGTTTGCACTACTAATATTTGTTTTCCTGCAATCGGGTTACTGGTGTTTATGAACTAAAATCACTGTTCCTCTATTTAATTGATTGCTCATCCCCATTGACAATTTGTTCATGTTCTTTGTCTACCATTTGGAAGGTAAGTAGCAGTTTTGATTGTTTTTTCTTCACATCCAATAATTTAAGTTTTGAATGTTGAAGGATAATTCAAAGATTGAGTCAAATACTTCGTTCAGTTACGTATTACTAATAGTAGTTGTTCTTAACAGATTTTGATTTTGTGAAAGTTGATCTAGTAAAATTGATATTTGAAAATAAGATTTTTTAAATAACTCATGTGTTGTTTACTGTTAAAAAAGCTATTTTAATAAATGCATAGGTATTCTCAAAAAAAAATAGCTGATTTTACAGTAGGATGACTACTAATACCCTTATATGTTACATAAATGAATTTTATGCTAATTAAATAATATTTTGATGCAATTAATTAAGTTTTAAGAAAATTAAATGGTGGATAAGAAAAGGAAATCGTATAAATGAATTTGAAGTGAGCTGAGAATAGAAAGAAAGTAGAAAGAGTATAAAGAGTTCTCTATTCTTTAGGTAGTTTTATGTTGAAATTTGAAGGGTAATTTTGTTCCATGAGAACGTAGCCTAGAAAGAATCCAAAACACCTTAAGATCTTGTTTGATTTTAGTCTTTTAGACCCAAAAAATCCAAGATCAATTTTTTGAGATCAGTAGAGAACATAATAAAAAATAACTTTTACAAAATTAAAATTTAAACTTAGATTTTGAAAGTCAGTTGAGAACAATTATTCTTCAAAAAAGTGTCTAGAATCAAAGTTTTAAACTAATCTTGTGTAATTGTAAGTGTGCACATGTTAGAAGGGCCAACTTACAACTTCATAAATCACAACCTCATTTCAGTTATTCCCTTGTGCTTAAAATCAATACCAACATAGTTGAACTATCACATAGGGGACCAAAAAGATGTGAGGATAACCTTGCCCTATGACTTTACGCTATTCTTTTGGACCACCTTGTAATTATTCATCTTGTTATGCCCATGTGAAGCATTGGTATGAGTTAACGTATTCTGACTTGCCCAGTGAAGACAGCTATAGTAGAAGCATCATGTGTAAATCGTGCCGTTACTTCATAATTATTGTCTGGCGTGTTAAATCAGTACGACATAGTTGCGAATCTAGGATGATCTCTTGGAACCATCACCTAAGGGACCAATAAGGACTGAGGATGGCATTACCACACGGCTTTTAAGATATTTATTCTGACCGCTTGTAATTATTCATCTCGTGATATAGAGTGTAAAAGCACATATATGTTATGAAATAATTACTGTATTGATGTGGATGTTCATTTATATTTCTAAGAAGATTGATACGTGTATTTTCATAGCATTTATTGAGTACATTAATATATTCTTTTGTACGTTGGCTCATTTATAACTACTAAATATAATGTATCTTGAAATACTAAACTCATGTAGATATTTAATGTGATTCATGTATCTTTGATCTTGACCCTAAATTACCTATAAATAGAGGTATCCTAACATCATTTGTAATAAGAACTTCGAAAGCAATACTGATGAAATAATAATAACAATTCTCCATTCTCTAGTTCTTGATCTACATTGTTTTATTTCAATCTTGTACTTAATGCTTCATATCATTAGTTTTACAACACGTTATGTGTAAAAATCAGTCTCATCGCGATATACTTGAATCACAAATCTTTGTCACTGAGCCATGACATACGAACTTCATCCAAGTCGATAGAAGGAACCCTGATTGACTAATGGTGCATCTTTGAATTCTACGCGATGATTGGGATGTCAAAATTCAACACATTGAAATGGGCACATTTAACTTTTTAAGAAAAGTGACTGACGGCATGATTGTGTTCAGGTTAGCACCTACACACTCACAAATCATTACTATCACGATGTTTGCCCATCTAATTTATTTTCTATATAATTGAGTTGTTACAAGAAAATACTTTACTGTCATTGTAAAAAAAAAACTTGACGTGTCGACGGAGAAATCGAAAAGGCCTTAGAAAGCATGTCATCAATGGGATTAAAAATATATCCATTTCAAACCGATGTTGTCCACACACGTATGCAAATTATTTGATGGCAACTAAAAGAAACTTTATGACACAATGAGAAAAAGCCATGAAATTTTAGGCTTTTGTTTCTACTATTTTAAATTTGAGTGAATCTTTATAAATGATCCTCCTAGCTGTTAAGTGGTGCAACAAATGTCAACCTTTTCCTAAGTGGTCATTTGAGCATCACACGAGCTTCTAGTTGTATACTTACCGCTTGTGATTCGAACTCATTTGGGAACCGATTGATGCTTCTCTTGTTACTTTTACTTTCCGCACCTAATTGTTGAATTCAATTACATTATTTATCTTTATTATCAACAAATTATTTATTATGAATATTAGATGGTGAAATATATCTTGATAAAATAGATTTTGAAGGCAACATTAATAGAAAAATTATGCATAAAGATTCATTTATCCTTAAGAAAAGGATCTCACCACCAAGATGGTTGAAATCGATCACCGAAGATGGTCGTTCTTATAAAATTCGATATGATAAAGTTATCGAATGTTGCAAGTTATTATGTGCGTAAAATATCACCGATATAGATATGTGAAAAATGTATTCTCCATATTTTGCCTCCCCTCTAATATGCACCAAGTAGTAATATCGAGATAATGAATTTGAGAAGTATTTTGAATTTATTACATGCCTTTGTTTAAAACTCAATTTATGGATCTAGTCCATTCCACGAAGTGAATGCGACTTAAATTATGACTACATCATGATTGTAGATGCAGTTAAGATAGATATATACCACCTAAAGTGAGATAATGATAAGAAAGAATACAAAAAGAAATATCCCAAAATAAATACTATTTATATAGTATTAAAGGTCATTAGTCATGTATATATTAGTCACGTATGACTAAATATTTTATTGACCTTTATCAATCATCATAAACAAACACCCTGAAGGTGTAAATTGATGGTGTATTTGATGATAGTAATAATCATATTTTCTTCCTAAAGAAGAAATTGATGCCAAACGCTCGATATTTATTTAGAATTTACTTAATTGTTATTTTTGCATATTTTATGTCATCAGTTATGTTATTTATAGATTTTATTAATATTTACATTTATTTGTAAGTTTTGTTATTAATTCTTCTTGAAGAAGAACATTTCTTTATTATTTCTTCCTGAAGAAGAAATATTTCTTTTGTTATTTTTCCTAAAGAAGAAATGGATATCAAATATTTGGGATTAAAAAATTATGGTGATGATAATATATGTCTCATTGATAGTGCTACTATGCACACTATATTCCTGTTTGAGAATAGGAGAGATAAATACAATCATTGATGGTGGTAAAATAATTAAAAATTCCAGAAGAACCACCACCGTATTTCTCCCTGAAGGAGTAAAGTTTTTAAATGATGTACTATTCTCTCCCAAAGTCTCCAATAGAATTTTAAAATTAAATGCCAGGAATAAAATTAATGCCAAGAATTGGGGTAGAAGTGCATGGCGGACGTTGAGACTTCATCGACGATTTAAAATTGAATGCCAAGAATTGGATAGAAGGGTGCGCATGGACGCCGGTGAGGCTCACCAATAGAATCACCTAAAAATTGCTAAGAATTGGGTTGAAGGGTGCACCTGGGACATGAGACCTCGCCAATTAGACCCTAAAATTAAGTGCCAAGAATTGGAGGTAGACTGCACGCTGAGACTCGCTAATAGAATTTTAAAATTAAATTCTACACCTAGAATTGGGAGAAGGTTGGCGTCTGGAGACTACAGAATTTTAAAATTAAATTCTACACCTAGATTGTTCGATGGATTGGATCCAAATCTGAACAACTAGTGCAAGGAATGTAGATGTATTTCAAAGTCTAAATCGTTGATGGGATTAGACCCCTGAACCCGGCATATCTAAGAGGAATGAAAATGCAAGTTTTAAATTGCAAAGTCTGAATAAATAAATGCAAGGTATGGACAAGTGGGGGTTGAAATCAAAATGCGATCCACACTATCAAGATAAATGAAATTTCGAACCTTTTGCTGCCAAATGTCAAAATTAGAATGCAATGTGCTCAAGCATGCATTGACAAAATTATTAGGTGAATGTTGCAAACTTTTTTTTTAAGAAGAAAATGGAAAATAGGCAATTTCCAAGTAAAATATCACAAAATTTGACACTTGGAGCAATATAATTGAAAATAATCCCTTATAAGGATTTTAAAATAAACACATATGTGTCACTATCCTCAAAATTTTTTTCTTCTTTCTTTGTTCTTTTTTTTCTTCTTTCTTTTTTTTAAATGAAACTTGAATGTGTTGTCAAATTGAAAATAACTCTTTCAAAATTCATCCATAATGTAAAGCATCACTTAAAATTTTTTTTTGTCCCAACTTTTCACTTTTATTGAGAATTTCCTTCTTACAAATTTTCTCAATTTTCCTTTAAGCATCGGGTTCTATTTTAGTCAACCAAAACTTTGTCTCAATTTAAATAAAAATTTGCCCTAGTTTAGTCAATGGAGAATTTGCTCCAATTTAATTCGATAAAAATTGGCTCTAATGTATCCAACAAAATTTGTTCCAGCTTTAATCAAATAAAATATTTGCTTTTAGTTGGGCCATTAAAATTTTCTTCTCTTTCTCTTTCTCTCTTTTTTTCCAAATTTTCTTTGTTTATTGAAAATTTCCTTGAAAAATTTTTTTCTTCAAGAAAGAAAAGATTTTTTTTTTTTTTTGACCCCAAATTAAAAACCCGCCCAGTTTAGAAATGCAATCAAGGGTAAATGCTTCTAAAAGTCCAAAAGGAACTATATGTAGCATTAAAGGAAAACTTTTCTTTCCTTCTTTTTTTTTTTTGAAAGATAATTCCAAAACTAGTCGTTAGAGTTGGCCCCTTGAAATTGATAGGCAGTGCCATCATCTTGAAATGTAGTGTTATTGATTTTTTATTCATGCTTGATCTTTGGATTGCAAATTTTTTTGTCTTCACCTTCTTGTGGATCTCACCATGAATCGCACACCGGACTTAAAATATGATATGCACTTGAATTCTCAAAATTTGCTTTCTTTATTATATATATTTTGAAAAATGATGCAATAATTACTGCTCAAGAAAATGCTAACTTATCAAAGTCAAATTTTGAATGGCAAATTTAAAGATGTGTTACTTGACCCTTGGGTATACCTACAAATACATCATAGAAATGCTCCATGGTTTTTTTTTTTTTTTTGAAGAACCGATGGATTTTGGAAATTTGAAGAGTATAACCTAAATATTCCTTTCCGTGTTGAAACAAATGCACATATGTTGCCATCTCTTGATTTCCAAACCTTTTCTTGCAAAATTGATTTTGAATGCATTATCCAAAATTGAGATCACTTCCTTCAAAAAATTGCTTGGTTTAGTCAATGGAGAATTTTCCAGTTTAATTCGATAAAATGGGCTCTAATGTAATAACCAAAATTTACCCCAATTTAATCAAATAAAATTATTTCAGTGCCATTAAAATTTTCTTCTCTTCTTTATTTTACTCATTCTTCTTCTTTTCTTTTTTTTCCAAATTTTCTTTGTTTATTAAAATTTCCTCTTTTTTCCAAATTTTCTTTGTTTATTGAAAATTTCTTAAAAAACTTTCTCAATTTTCCTTCAAGAAGATTTTTTTTGACCCAATTTAAACAAAATTGTTCCGACCAAATGCAATCCAGGTAAAATGCTTCAAAAGTCCAAAAGGAACTACATGTAGCATTAAAGGGAAAACTTTTCTTTCTATATTTTCACTTTTCTTCTTCTTCTTCTTCTTTTTTTAAAGGTAAATCCAAAACTAGTGGTTAGAGTTGGCTCCTTTGAAATTGATAAGCTATGTCCATTTTGAAATATAGTATTATTGATTTTGATTCATGCTTGACCTTTGATCTGAATTTTGTCTTATCATTCTTGTGGATCTCACCATAAATACACCGCGTGGGGACTCAAAATATGATATGCACTTGAATTCAAAAAAAAAATTGTTTTCTCATTATTTTGAAAATGATGCAATAATTACTACTCAAAAAATGCTAACTTATCAAAAGTCGAATTTTGAGGGTGGCAAATTTAAAGATGTTACTTGACCTTGTATACCCAAAAATACCTTATAAAAAATGCTCCATGGATCTTTTTTTTTCTTTTTTTTTCTTTTGAAAGCAATCAAATGGCAATATCAAAAATGCATTAGTCTCATTACTAGAGACATCCAAGACAAAAGTAAATTATATTATCGAAATAAAAGCAAGCCAAAATGTCATGCTTACCATAGAGAGAACTTATGATGAACCTCTTGAAACTAGATCAAATTGCAATAGGTCTCTCCCTCACTTAGGGTCAATATTTTAGGAAAAGGCCACTCTTTTCTTGCTAGCTCATGCTTCAAGACCACTCGTAGGGTCGATTCAAATAAAAAAGAGGTAGAGAGAAATGATAGATAACAGCGACATCAAGGTTCCTCTTTGTCTTGTATCTAAATTGCATTAAACCCGATTCAACACCCTATTCTTGATGAAAGCCAAAAGTTACTCACTTAATTTGTATGAAGATTTAGTCAGATATAAAATCCATGGGCTTGTAATACTTAAAAAGAGATAGCCAAACACAATGAAATGGTTATTACTTGATTGTGAGTGATTCATGGGCCCTTAAAGATTGATCTATACTTCAAGTTGTCATGAAACATAAGTCAACGATGGACTTTGTGAGTTTGTAATGTGGTTTGAAAACGATAGCTAAAAGAAATAGGATTTTAAGGACATTTGTACCTATCATCAGATTTTCTTTCAAAATTGCTCACGGGTTTGACCTTTAAGATCTTATCTCATCATGACTGCCATCATTCTTAGAGGAATTTTGGCATTGAATTCTCTTTTTTTCTCTTCCATATTTTCTCTTCTCTTCTTTTTTTTTTTTTTTCTCTTTTTTTATACTCTTTTTTTTTCTTTTCTTAACTTCATCCCTTCTCTTTTTCTTTTCTTTCTTTTTTTTTTTTTCTCCCTTTCATTTTGCCAATATTGAAAACCAAACATCAATGATGGAAAGAAAACCCTCGATTTCTAAAGGTAGATGGATTTTTGATGTTATTTTGTTCTCAATTTTAATGCTTCACATCTTTCTCAAAATTTAGCATCCTTGCTGTTATTGAAAATGCTTAAATCTCCAACCCCAATGTGGGGATGCGATCATAAGTGCTATTGAAATGAACCACCAATTCGACTCAATCTTGGGATGCAAAGGGTAAATAGTGTTTAGATAGTAGAAGAGATGGCCAAAGTATCATTCCAAGTCCCATGACAACCAAAGTAAAGAACAAATCATTGTGAAAATCTGCCTTCTAGCCTTTGAAAATCACCTAATAGGGTATGATCATCAAGGCTTTTATTTGAAACTAAATTGTACTTCATGACTCAAATGGGAGAATAAATGATAGAATCAGGGACAAAACAAATGTCTAAAGCATCATCCCAAATTTTCAAAACAATTAAGAGTAATGAACATTTTGTTTCAACCGGATATGAGTGGAATCAATCTTTCAGTAGTGAACCTTTTCAAAAAATAAACCCCGACTTGGGGTGTATTAACCAATGTAGCTGATTTATTTATTCAAGGCTTGATAGGTCAAAAGTAAATGAAAAGAAAACACCATCTGCTTGGTCACTTAAAACAAGATGACAAATTCGAGTGACTCATTTGAGATTTCGAATTTAGGCTCCCTTACTAAATTGTTGAGGCCACAAATTTACCGCATGCAAAAAATTTGTGAATTTTATTCAACAAATGACAAGATTCAACTTAGTCTTGTTTTCTCGAAATCCATCATGATGTCTCCTTATAAGTGAGAGAAGATGAAATTCACATAAATATGTACAAAACTACAAAATAAGGAAAGCCCAAATGAATAGCTTTATTTGTGTAAATATCCGATTAAAATTTATTCAACTAAGAAAAATGAAAACATCTAAAATACACCTCTACTTTTCATTCTTCCCCTTTTTTTATTTACAAAACATGTCGAAAACATTGATTTTCATAGACAAGTCGTTAAACCTCCATGCCACAAATCTCATAGATGCTTTCAACTTGTATTTCCCAAATGAATTCTCCATAGTTTGCATTACAGGATCTACCCAAGAATCAAGTAATACTTCTAATTTTCAAAACTTTATTAGATCGAGATTGTTATCAAAGGTAAGAAAATGTTTCTTCCTATCAACACACATATTTTATGAATGCAAGGGGGGGAAAAGGAAAAGAAAAAAACTTAGAGTTAGTAACCAGAATTGCAAAATCGGTATGCATGTCCTATGGGGGAGTCCTTTTATGCCAAGAGTCGGCCTAACATGAAAAATGCAATCCTCTGGGGTACGCACCATACAATATCTAATGGATCCGATCACTTGGCTGATATGCGATTAGTAAACAATCTAGAGGGTTGACCAAAAAAATGTGATATTTGATGCATCACGAGGACAAAGTCCGAATGGATTCATTACTTTAATTGATATATGAAGAGATGTTAAAAGTTAATTTAGCATGAAAAGGATTATTCTTGAAGGAATCGTGTCTTGATTAGTCTTGAGTGAAACATGGATCTAGTTCAAATGGATCGACGAATTGATGGTTTACTCAAAAGTCAATGGTTCATTGCTTACTTGTAGCCAAATCTCAATTTTATTTGCACACTAGTTTATAAACCTTCTAAAATCAAGATTTGGCCATGATATAATCATTATCTCAACAATGAGAAATTATTTGTGAATTTTTTTGAATTTAGTGTCCTTATGCATGGATTTTACCACTTTGATAAAATGGCCAAAAATGATTATTAGAGGTTCATATTCTAGCATGAAAGTCACTCCATACCTTTGGGTTTCATCATAGAAGGGATCGGACCCTACCATACCTTGTGCACTACCCTTTTGGATGTTACTGAAAACATAAACATGCAAGTCTCATTGGGTTATATATCCGAGACAGAAGGGATGGTTTATTCCTATCGCGGGATTCCCTAAATGGCATTCCCTCTATGTCTAATGCATGATGACAATTTATTAAAGCAAATAAGTATATGGAAACAATAATTTAAACATGGCCTAATGAGCCCCATTAATATGCCGGGTAAGCCTAGTCATGAGATGCAATTAAGATGTTAATGCAATAAACCGTAATTTAAACATGTGATGTCCCTGCCTAGTAAGGTGAGCTCTAAAAGAGCACCATGCTAGGACTCTTATGTCTAGGGCTTATGAAATGTAAGAGGAGAGAGAAGAAAGAATAGCGTTAGTTCATGTAATAAAATAACACATAGCACATTGGAGCAATAAATTGTAAGAAAAATGCAAAGCAAAGATAAGGGGTAAGATCCCTCTCTTGTATCTAGTGTCCCTAATTGGGGGTGATAAGCTCTAATCTAGGTAATTCTAAATGGATGCATGAGGTAGGGCTTACTAATGCATCTAGACTCGACAAGGTCATAGGTCTCCAAGCCTTCTGACCAAAGATCTATAAGGGTCATCAATTCCAATGCCTTAAGTCGGGGTTCGAATGATCCCTTAGGTACCGCTATGGGCAAAGCACCATCCCGATACCCAAGGCAATCGATCCTAATCCTACAAGAGAGGTGGGATAGCGCCCAAAAAATAAAAAGGGTAAAATTATGCATGCACGTATGAAGTGCTTCCTTTGAGAGGAGGAATAAATATCATTAAATAGGATGAAGGCTTTAGGTGATCACTTCCACCCTAAATGCAAAGCGATACAAGTAAATACCAATACAAATAAATAAAAAATAATTCATTCATCATAAAATCATGTGTAAGGAAGCATTGCGCTGAAAAACCCTAAAAGAGAAAGCGAAAAAAAAGAAAAGGAAATGCAACCTAAAACATCCAAATGTGATATATAAGAAAGTTAGAAAACGAAATAATCAACTAAATCAAGTGCTCGGACCTCTTAGGAAAATCCCCAGAGTCGCTTAAACCGTCGACCCATTTTTCGAAAGGAAAGAAAACTCATCGTTTGGTTTTTAGTTGAAAAGGTTTTAGTTAAAAATTGATTTTTGATTTTTTGAAAAATAAAAATAAAAGAAATGGGTCATGTGACTAAAAAATTGCGACGATTTGGACCCAAAAACAAAAGTCTAGAAAAGGGTTTTTAGAAAAATTTGGAGTCGCCACTTGGTATTGAGTTTAGGTGTACCAAGTCAACAAAAAAATTTTAATTAATGAAAATAAACTAAGAAAATCCTTTTTAGACAACTCCAGGTCTTTGAAAAACTAGAGAAAAAGGTTTGGGAGTCACGGTTGAAAGAAGGGAAGGCAAAGATTCGATGTTACTCGTCTATAAGGCACCCTTCTAACCTAGCCAAAACTAGTTGCATGATTTAGTTAAAAATTTCCTAATTCTAACTTTAAAATTTATCACATTTGGATGTTATCTATATGGATGCAAAACCTAAACCTAATGTTGGGTCGGGAGGGGCAAAATGTCTCCTTGAGGTTTGATTGAATTGATCACATTAGTTGTGTCATCCAAATTTGATCCCTCGAGGAGATCACGAAAAATGCAAAATGATGAGACTCAAAAAAACTGAAACCAGGTTTTCAAAAGAAATGCAATTTTTATAAAATCTCAAGGGAAAAGAAATTGGATTTTTGAAAAAGATGAATTCTTAAGTGCAAAAAGGAACTTGATTTTCAAAAGATGACATTTTAAGAAAAAATGGATTTTGACTTTGAATTTGCTAAACGGGAAGAAGAAACTTGATTTTTAAAGAATGATTTTGATAGAATTTAAAATAATGCACATGTATGTCCTAAAGAGGGATAATGCAACATAATGGGTGCGGGGAACTAAGTTTGTGACTTCAATTGTCCTTTTCATAGAAGGATTTAAAAAACGCTAAGCTTAGAAGAGCCATACTCTTTTCCCTTATTCAAAGGGTAATACCCTAAAAAAAACTAATCTATTTTTAACAAAAAAGAAAACTAAATGACATGTTTTGCATATGGGATGAGAGAAAACTATCATGCAAAATGAAAAAGAAACTCTAAAAGTGAAAAGTGTGTGAAACTTGTATCTAATGCATGAACAGCCATAAGGGTCTAGCATTGGACTAACTCTAGTCTAAAAGTTCTCACTAACATTGGATTAGTGAGAAATCGAAAGGAAAGGCCACAACTAGCATTGGACTAGTGTGGTGACGTCAATACATTTACATAATAAAACATGTAGACATGATAATAAAGCAAGTAAGCACATAAACACATAAACACGTAGCACATAAGCATAATGTCTAGATGCAAAAACTTAGGAAAGTGGTAAACACATTCAACCAATGTAAGCATAATTAACTTTTCCCTATAATCAACCATAAACATCATCACTACCAAATTCATTAAAATTATATTTTAAAAAAATTCTAAAAGATCAAAGTTCATTTTTTATGGAGTAATATTTTATACTAATTTCTTTTATATAAAAATGATTTTTCTAAATTGCACACAAATTGAGTGTGCCTTTATCACTAATAGTACTAATGGTATTCGTACTACTATATACATGCTTGAGCTTAAATGTTCATAGACTCAGATTGATTACACTATGTAGTGACACAGCTAAGAATAAATTTTAATAAGGATAAAAATAAATATATAACTTCTCATTGTCTATTCTAAAAGTATTGCATGTATTTTCATGGATAATATAATAGACGATGAAGTACTGGAATTTACTAATATAACAATAATTTTCTTTCGAATAACATAAGAGAATTTTCACAATTGTTGCCTCTGAACTTGAAATTTTTTTAGGTAGAAGAACATAAAAATTTGTGATTCATGACAAAATAACCTCCACTTTATTAGAAAATGATATCACAAGGATAGTAAAAATAAATCATCACTAATCGACCACAATGAATAAAATTAAAATAAAAGTTGTAACTAATATGACATAGGTCCAAAAATTTAGAAGAAATGTAGTTTTTCCCCATATAACTTGGCATATGCACTAAACTAATCGTTAATGCTTTGATTAAAACAAATTTGGTCCCCAAATTTCAAATCTTAGGCACACTTAAGACAATTGACAGAAAATCAATGATGACTAACAATTAAAGTCAAATTGCCACTAGTCAATAGCTTTGTCTTTGCATTCTTTCACATGTGCATTAACCATTAAAAATTAATATTACAAAACAATGGAGTTCAAACAAAATAAAATGTTTTGGCTATTGGGAAAAGTAAAGGTGAAATTTCTAAAAGATCCTATCAAACCAGCGGCCAGTTAAGACATAGTTCAGTTGTCGTGCTTTTGAAAAAGTAAAGTTTGCTTGCGAAAGTGTATGAATGCAAGAGAATCTAATGATTAATATATGCGTTAAAACTTGTATGTGATTAAATATTGGTTCGTGTCCTTCTTTCACTTAGAGAGAGATTATTTGGGTGAGAAAATTACTTGAAGTAGGATGTCGGTGGTGAATTGGCTCAGGAGAAAACGTCAGGATTTGGGAGGATTAAGTGGCTGTCGAGGCCGCGACATTTCAAAATTTCATCTAGGCCTCTGGAGCCCTCCCCTCCTCATGTGGTCTTTGGTATGATTGATTAGAGTATTGGACGGTGGAATGAAGAGTTGAGATTATAAAGTCCATTCCTTTGGAATTTTCCTCCAGTCAGAATAAGTTTGTTTGGTTGCCGACTTTAGATTAGGAGCCTCATATTTGAGTTTATTTAGTTTAATTAAAGCAATTCGTGTAATCCTTACTGTATTTGATGTAAATTGATACAATTTTGATATAATCACTAACTTAATTGTATCAGTTGATAAATTCAAATTTATATCCAAATTATATAATTTCACAATAATACTTGTAATAACTGTACAAACCAATATGAACTGGACAGACGTCTAACTTGTAAGGCGCCTGATCCGAGGACCTTATGGTCCAACGAGTCGTCTTCAAAACAACTAGACGGATAAGAACGTATACTAACCTTCAACGATTAGTTCATTGTTGATGGAAGACCACGAAGCAACGTAAAAAATAAGCATAGGTGGAATTAATCCTTGCCAGAGCTATGAAAGGGTTCATATGCGTGTCAAGGGGTAAAGAAAAGTGGCCATCTGGAACGAGCATTAAATGCTAAAGTAGAACTTCATGACAACATCAACATCAACATCAATGAGAGATACTAGGAGACCACCTATTCACGTACCAGAAATCAATGCTTATTTATTTATTTTAGCCTTTGTTTTCTACACAAGTAGTGTTTCCTTAGTCGTATTTCATAGTTATAAATGCTTTTAGATACGATAAAAGGACAGATAAAAAGAAACAAGATTTAGGAACACTTAAACATGGTTTACATCCAAATTATATAAATTCACAATAATAGTTATAATAACTATACAAACCAACATGAACTGGATAGACGCCTAACTTGTAAGGCGCCTGATCCGCGGATCTTATGGTCCAACGCGTCGCCTTCAAAACAACTAGACGGATAAGAACGTATACTGACCTTCAACAATTAGTTCATTGTTGATGGAAGACCATGAAGCAACGTAGCAAATAAGCATAGGTGGAATTAATCCTTGCCAGAGCTATGAGAGGGTTCACATCCGTGTCAAGGGGTAAAGAAAAGTGGCCATCTGGAACGAGCATTAAATGCTAAAGAAGAACTTCATGCCACATCAACATCAATGATTGATACTAAAAGACCACCTATTCACCTACTAGAAATCAATGCTTATTTATTTATTTTTGGCCTTTGTTTTCTACCCAAGTATGCTTCCTTAGTTGTATTTCATAGTTATAAATGCTTTTTAGATACAATAAATGGACAAATAAAAAGAAACATGGTTTAGGGACAATTAAATAAGAATGGAAGGAGTAGTTGGCTGTTCTCATAGGCTTAGATGAAGAGAGATTCAAGAGAATAATGCATAAGAAATAGCACAAAAATAAACATGCTGTGGCTCCCACACGTTTGATTGGTATTATGGAATGGCAATGACAATGAGTATCAAGACGTCCTCAATCATAATAGCCTCAGGAAATTCCTTTTAGTAGGAGTTATTTGGTTCGAATTCCATAATCACTGTCATTATTAGTATCATAAAGTGGTCAACGACAATAGGTTTTGATAAAACCCACAGTACATTTGTTAATGAGGAATGGATTTTACAATTTATTATTTTTTTCATTATTTCATGTGCTCTTTTCTTTTTTTTTTCTCCATTTGTTAAAATGGTAGCATTTTATTTTCTTATTTTTACATTTAATGAGAATAAAAGGGTAATTAAAATAATTTAAGGTGAATAAGATGGGTAATTGAGATGATTCCCTAGTAACAGGCAGTTAATCAAAAAACCTGTAGAAGAAATCTATCATTCTCATTAATTTATTCCCATTAATCCAAACAAATATTATATATGGGTATAATTGAATTTGAAACCCATAGTGAAAGTTAAAAATCTATTTACCAAACCCATAATTAGTATGTTGTGGTGGAATGGGAGTCTGCTGAATTTTCTTTTTTATTTTTCAATACATCTAATTTTTTTCCCTCTTTTAGCTAAACTTTGTTTTCCTATCTTTCAAACAGGACTGCAACTATAACGCCACCAACTAACATCAACAATGGCCACTAATATCACCAATCCATTCTTGCCAAACTTGAAATACTTTCAACTCTTTGAAAAAACACCACCAATTTCCAACCCCCCCAGTTTCAATTACAGCACACTAATTTTTTTTTAATTTTCATAAATCTACAAAACTATCAACATCGCCACCAACTGTTAGATCAAATATTTCATCCACCATGAATGCTCGACATCATCTCTACCACACCAAATGTAGAAAGGTTGATCCACCATAGTACTAACAAAAAATACCTCAACTATCTCCCTCCAGCTTGGCTCCCACGGTTGTTGCATGGTGGAGAGAGGGCTGATTGGTAGGAGAGAGGATGGGCTAAGAGGTAAAAATGATGGTGGCAATAGGGCAAGAGAAACCGAGGTAGACAAACTAAGATGAAGATTAAAGACGAAATAAGGAGATATAAAAGGATGAGTGAGATAGAGTAGAATGAACATTAGGAGAGCGACAGAGGAGTGCGTCCCTCCTTTTTTTTCGCCTTTTTGGAGGATAGGTAATCAGCGAAAAGTGACCAATTTGTTCGTGAATGGAATGGCGATTGAAGAATTTTAGGTTTTTTTAATTATTGTAGATTCGTCGTAACAGTAGAACACCAACTCCATCAATGAATTATATGGTACTTGGGGGAGGGAGTGTAAGCGAGAGATCCCGAGTTCGAGACCTCCCATTCACACTAAAAAAAATTCAAAAAAAGAATTATATGGTACTGTGTTTGGATGGGGTGGATTTAGATGGATTTGATTTTAAATCTACAATCCAAATCTTTTCCACCATTCTGCAATTTTATTTTAAAGATGAGATTTCAAATCTTCATATAAAATGTAATGGGTTAGTTTAAAAATTTTCAAATCGATCCTATATAAGAGTTATTTGAAATCCGTCTCTCCCAAATCTTTCTCCAAATTAAAATCCATCAAGTTAGTTTAGAGAATTTTAAATCCATCAAATACAAAAGTCATTTAAAATCCGTTCCTCTTAAATTTTTCTCCAAATCTAAATTTATCAATCCAAACACAACCCAATAGAATACCAAACTGCATCAATGGTTATAACTCAGGATCATTCCCATTGACGACTATCCCGAAAACCCATGAACCAAACGGCTAATACTCACTGTCAAAGTTTTAGAAAATTTTGCGGGTTGAGCCCAAGCTGGTCCATCCTTGACTATGGGAAAGTCTGATATAGACTTTTTGTGGTTTTTTTAGAAAAGAGGAGGGAGGTGTGTTCTCACCAGCTCAGCAAAATAGTGGACCCCACATATGAGCCCTTCATAAGGGACGCACATTTGTGTGTGGGACCCACATGTAACCAATGCCCCTTGAAGATGGTAGTTATAATTAGACATGGCCACAGTTTCAAAACTCAAAACTGATGGTTCTGATTTAACAATTGATGGTTCTTGTTTTTTTAAAGGTGGAATTTGAACTGACACTTTTAGGGACGGTTACGGTTATGGTTTTTGAACCTCCGATTCCAATCTAATTACAGTTTCAATTTCTTCCGGTTTTGGTTCTAGTTTTGATTCTTTTAGTTACGTTAAAATACTTGTTATTACAAAATTGATTTTAAATAAATATGACAATGAATGTATAAAAAAATGAATTTTGTTGTATTATCATTTGGCAAGGAAAAAGAAAAAAATACATATATTATTGATTTAGTAAATTGATATTTTTTGATTTAGCAACATCTATTTTCTTGGTCCTTTTATATTTACTAAAGGATTGGAATAATAGGTTGGTAGACTAAAATTGATGCAATTGGTGCTGAGAGCTCACTATTAAAATTAAACTTTAAACTGATTCAAAGAGGTCCAACCACTCAGGATGTAAATATATTTTTAGACGGTTTAAATGGATTTTAAACTATCAATTCCAATTTCAGTTCAAGTTTTTTGTGAATTTGAACTTGAACTTGAACTTTAAATCACGATTATGGTTTCGGTTCCAGTTTCTTAAATCCGGTTCTGATTCCGGTTTAATAAAGTGCTGATTCTGTTCCAATCCGGTTTCGATTCAAATTTAAACCGTGGCTACCCCTAGTTATAACTCCATAATGCCGAGTGTGAAGCACACCAATCAGGACCACAACTTTAAAATTTAAATCAGGACAATGACGTCTTGACGAAGTCGTCACATGCTATTGCTATCACAATAAGTTGGATTAATAATCTGTTGATTAATTTTAAGTTAACGGGTGTGGCTGGTTGCTAAAATTGCCCCTTCGTTGTGCCTAAATAAAGAAAAAGAAAAAGAAAAATTCTAGTCTACCTATGTCTAAAAAGACTAAAGTGCCTAAAAGATAACAGGGTAGGCATAAACCTGCCAAAACTAAAGTTCAAGGACAAAATCTCCGTTATGAAAAAATATTGAAGGACTTAATTAGTGAGTTATATACTTTGTGTAAAGTTAGCTTATTCCCGGGTTTTCATTTGTGATAAATTCTTTCAATCCATTGGATTAAGAAAGAGATTAATGTTAGATCTAGGGGTGGGCAAAAAAACCCGCCGACCCGAAAACCCGCCCGATCCGATCCGAAATTTAGGGTACCCGATCCGATTTTTCTCATCGGATCATATTAGGGTCGGGTACTCGTAAATATTGGGTACGGGTACGGGTCAGGAAAATAAAAACCCGCGGGTACCCGACCCGACCCGTAGGTATATTGTATAAATATTAAAAAAATTAGGGGTCAATATATTATTTAATATGTTTTAAGTTTTAACCCTAATTGAACACCAAGCAGTAGTAGTACATTCGATTCTTATCTTCACTCCGCCTCCAACTCCAAACCTCCACATTTTTCTCTCCAAAATATCAACCAATGACCACCGTTGAAATTCTAGTAAAAGTTCAACCTATTATTCTCCTATTTCTTCAACTTTTCTATCAAGTGTACCAAGAAAATGTTGCTTAAGGTAATTCAACTTTTCTATCAAGTGTAACAAGAAAATGTTGCTTAAGGTAATTTATTCTCTACTATTCTCTACTTGGGGGTTAGCTCATAATTTTGTTATTGCTATTGGTTTCAGGGACATTTTTATTTTTTTAAATTATCATATTAGCAATTCATTTTTATAGACTAGTAGTAGTGGTAGTATATACTAGGTTGGTGTGGTTGTTTGACTTTTTCTCTGTAATTAAGCACCTACAATCAAAACTTTTCAGCTTAAATTGTATTAAAAAATGTAATGAAACTTTATTTTGTCTATTAGATATTGTAACTTTAATTTGTATTGGATACTTGAGAGTTGAGAGACTGGTTTGATTGTTGGATGAAATGTGTGATAGAATATTGATGTGTTGATTTTGAATTGTTAAATCTTTGATGAAATGTGTTGGATCTTGGATTTTTGAAATGAATTGGTTTTAGACTGTTAAATCTTTAATAAAAATGTGATCATTTATCAATAGTAAATTGAAAGTTAGGGTAAAAAAATTTGAAAGTTAGGGTCGGGTACCCTAACCCGATCCTTTTTTCCAAAAAAAAAAGGGTCGGGTTAGGGTCAAAATTTGAACTGATAGGTTAGGGTCGGTCACCAAATTGCTAGGAAAGCTGGTACCGACCAGGCTCCACCCCTAGGTATCACCCGTGAAATTTTGACAATTCAAAACTACCAGTAAACCTAGAAGAGCTCAATCAAAAGATCTCAACTTTTTCGGCAACTTCTCCATCTCAATTATTCTGCCCTTTTAAGTTACTAGTAATATTGTGCATGCGTTGCATGTGGTTGGATAATATGTATTTTAATAAATTTTTAATGTACTTACCTTTGTAATATAGATTTGGGACTAGAATTAAGAGTGGGAAAAATATGCTACAGAATTTTAAATAGTAAGCAATGTAAATCAATGTTATTGAATGTGAAATGGGCAATTAGAGGAGACAATAAATATGAAAGAATAATAATTAGTGTTTTATTCTTTCTCGACTTTTATCTTCTTTCTTAGTTGAGTTTTGGGTCTGGAAGTATCCAAGGACGAATAATCTTTTAACTTCCTTAGAAATTGTACAAATGGATTTCCTTCAAGATTTTTCATCCGTTTTTTCACAATCCTTTCACTCAAATTGGCATCTTTAAGAATATTGAGTCTATCATTCAATTCAATCTCTATGTTGTAAAAGTACAATTATGAGTACTGTAGGAGATTCTCTTCTGGAATCAAGGTAGGTGCTGGTAGATTTGTCCTTGAACCCTAAATGTGTAGACTTCTTGCTTAGATAATACCAACTCTTTGTCCAATGTTGCTCCAAAAAAAGTAAATGAGAAAATACTATAGTACGCATATATATACTTGCACAAATTTTCCCTTCTTTGGAATTGGATGTGTACAACTCGTAGAATTCATCTAGAAACTCAACATTTCTCAACCTAATTTTTCCATTTTGGCAATAAAATGAGAGTGGATTGAATTCAATCCTCATGGCTCCACAATGTTTGCAAGAAGATTTGGCTTATAAGACATTTAGTTCAGAGCAGATTGATACATAAGATAGTTCTCCTTAAAAGATTAAATAAGCTAACTTATTAGTTTTTCTACATTTGTGCAACTTGCATATAGAAAATTTAATTAGGCATAGATTTCCTCCTACCAATTATGCGACTTGCATAGAGAAAATTTAGTTAGGCATAGATTTCCTCCTACCATTATTTTCTGATGGCTTTTGCAATGCTTCAAGGAGTCGAGACTTTTTCCTTGCTTTCCTATTTTGAATGCAACTCTGATTGTATACATGCTTTCTTTTTTTGTTCAAAGAGTCATACTAGTCCTTTTTTGCTTTTGTTTGTGTAACTTGGCTTGCATTTGGAACACATTATCAAACATAACTTTGTGAGAAAATATAGTATTCATAAAATTTTCAAAACTTCTTAAAAATACCATGATCAATTAATTTTTACAAATTAAACTATTTTCAACATGTGAAAATTTTAATACCTTGATATATGCCTTGTTTTATATAACTACAGTTTCAAATTTTTCTTGCTTGCCTTGCCTTAGTATGCTGTTGGTTGAACAATTTCTTTTCTTCTTTGACTAGTGAAGCATACCAACTCCTTTTCTGACTTTCTTCACTAGCTTCAACTTTCCTAAAAAAGTTTAATAATATATGGATATTTTATTTTATGCATTAGCATGTTTTTTTGGGGAAAAATAATAAGGGGAAGTTAATGTTTGTATTTTTTGAATGTGTGAAATTATTAATACCTTTTTTCCTAGACTACTTTGCCTTAGCATGCCATTGGTTGAACAATTGTTTCTCTTGTTCAAATAATGAAGCATACCAGCTCCTTTTTCGGCCTCATTCATTAACTTGGACCTCTCCTAAAATATTTTAGTGATATTTGGTTCACCATTTTATGTAGCAAAATTGGTTTTATAGGAAAAAATAAAAAAGGAAAGTTAATACTTACTATATAATAGACCACAAAAATTTCCATCAAAGAATAGTTGTAGAGAAAAGTTGTTAGCCTTGTGATTTGGATTTGGTTGTTGGATTCATAGAGGAAGCTTTTTGTGCCTTGTTTGATTGAGTGCATCTTTCATTGTACTGCTTTTGTTGTTCATAAGTTAATGAACCATTCTAATTGTTGCCTTATCCTCTTTCATCACCATGTAATCTTTGTTATTCGTTCCTTTCACCAATCATTCTAAACACAAAGAAAGACATGCTTATTCTGATGTACTATATTGTTTTGTGCTAACCCTTCTATTTGAGTAGTTTAATTGAATATCTTGAGTACCAAATGAGAAGCAAAATTTGTTGAGTCATAATATTTTTTAGGTTTCTCAACTTACTTAGAGTTATCATAACCAAATTAAATAAATAATCAAATTTTGGCTACAGAAGTTGCCCTAAACTTCTCATTTGCAGATTCATACATAGTTAAAAACTGTGCCTTTTTTATTCCCCCAGGATATGTAAGGCTCATTTTTCTCAAATCCCTCGCCTCACTTTCACCTCAAGGGTTAATTAAATTTTATTTTATAAATGTATTTTAGCCAAATATTAGCCAAGAATCAAGTAGTTAAAATACCAACACATCATCAAATTATTATCCGCTATAATTTCACAATTGAAATGTTAAATGTAAAAGAATAAAAGTGTTGTATTAAGTGTAATTAGCAATTTAGTATAAATTTATTAATAAACTTAGCGCAACTAGTCAATAATTTCTATTAGTATACATATATAAATATTAGTATAATTGATGATATTAATTGTAGACGATGGAATTTTAATTATTTTTCTAAAATTCCATTGGTCTATAAATTATTTCCATGGCATATTTTTATCCAATCAAACATTGCCATATGTCATGCACACGTGAAAACTTGGTTATTGGACGGCCAATTATATTTCTCCAAGTGCTGAGTTGAGGTGCTCTGGCTAATGAAAACATTAGGGTGTCTCGCCCAATCAAATGGTGCCATGTCGTATGTCTTCATGACTAAGCAAATTTGGATAAATGTCTAAATATTTATTTTTTATTAAAGAGATAATATTTAGAGTTATTTAGTTCTTATATATGTCTTATATACTGCAAGGGCTCCGCCAATTAAATCTCGCCAAGTCATATGTCTTTATGAATTGGCCAATCAATACATGTGAGCATTGTCTCTTTATAAAATAAAGGGATAATACTCAAGGTGATACAGTCCTTATATGACTGTACGTCTTGCAAGACAAGTAAAGTGGTACATGAGTTCTCAACCTCTACCATATCTTACAAGTTTAAATAGGGGGTCTCTTCACCAAAGTCGAGATCACATCACGTCAAGAGAGATCGAGCATTAAGCATCTCACGTCTCAAGTCTTCTTGAAGCTTCAAAGCCACGAAAGCTCTGCAACTTCAAGGCTTCTTCATATCGAAACTTGAATTTTCAAGGGTTTCAAATTTTCATCATATTAAGATTTGAAGCATTCTTTGTGTTCATCAAGTTCTTCAAACCTTCCATATCAAGGTTTGAAGAAGTCAACGGTCAATCCAAGATCAAACTACAAAACCCTTGGATTAGTGTTCGAAGAGAAGAATCGAAGGAGTCTCTCTATAACTTTGAGAAAATCTTGGAGATGTACTTGCCTCTCTTTTAAATTTATATTTCATATTTGTCATATATTTTTCTTGTCTTTTTGCAGACTTGAAATTTTATCATGTACAAATTTCTAGCACGCCCGGTGGGACCATCTCTGCCTTCCATCTCTTCTCTTTGCATATTCAACTACACATATCGATCAATGGCACCAAAGAACAATAAGTCTGTGACTGCTAGTTCCAAGGTTGTTGATGCCAAAACTACTCATGAAACTGCATATGCTGCTGCAAATACCTCGTGCTGTTGGCCCCATGATGAGAAGCATGACAAGAGCTTCCACCCACGATAGCATGGAGGTTCCATCTACATCAGCTCTCATCTTCGGTTCAACATCACCAATGTTTTCTTCTTCTATATTGAAGCCTGATGATGTTCCAGATTCAATTGAGAAGACTCTTGCCATGCTTGAATTTGGATTTGCATCCAAACTTTCTAAGCATGATAATGACCTGTCAAGCACTGGATCAGCCTCCTCTCATGAAAATCTTCAATCGAAGTTTCTCATTGAGGATTCTGCTACTTCTTTCATCGCAATGCCTGTCATGATGACCAACACTTCAAGCCTTGAAGAGCAAGTCTTGAACATGTCCAAGATGATGGAAAGAATGATGAAACACATCAAAGACCAAGATGCTCTTATCGCCAAACTGCTTAACCAAAAAGATGGTGCTCCTAAAGGAAGTCATATGAACTCCAAAGAGCACCAAGATCGTGAGGGCTCCTCATCAAGAGGGAAAAAGAAGGTGAAGGAAGTGTATGTAACTGCTGAAGGAACGATTCCAGTGGAGAACGATTCCAGTGGAGCAATTGAAGGAGTTCGTCGAAGACGTGATCAAGGACAAGAAAGAAAGTGGCCCGAGGTCAAGCTTCACTTACTCCAAACCGTACAATACTAGGATTGACAATCTAGTAATGCCCGCTGGATATCAACCACCTAAGTTCCAGCAGTTTGATGGAAAAGGCAATCCAAAACAATATGTAGCCCATTTCATCGAGACGTACAACAATGCAGGAACATATGGTGACTTATTAGTCAAACAATTTGTCCGATCTTTGAAGGGCAATGCGTTTGATTGGTATACCGATCTTAAATCTGAATCTATTGATAGTTGGGAACAACTTGAACAAGAGTTTCTAAATCGCTTTTATAGCACTCGAAGAACTATCAGTATGCTAGAATTGACTAACACTCACCAATGGAAGAACGAGCTTGTGGTCAACTACATTGATAGGTGGAGAAGTTTGAGTCTCAACTGCAAGGATAGACTCTTTGAAACTTCTGCCATCGAAATGTGCATCCGAGAAATGCATTGGAGTCTAAGCTACATTTTGCAAGGCATTCGTCCAAGCACGTTCGAGGAGTTAGCTACTCGAGCACATGATATGGAGTTGAGCATTGCAGCCAATGCAACTAATGGCCTACCCATTCAAGCTCCACGTGTTCAATCTCCTCGACAAAACAATGAAAGGCAAGAAAATAAGAAAGGGGGCAAGCCTCTTTCAAAACTCAACAATGGAGAGTCCATGGCAATAAATACGGCTCCCATGAAGGTGGTGGTGTACATTGCTCCTTTTCACCACTTGAAGTTGATGATGGTGAACGGCGACAAAGTCCTCCTCTTATACGAGCCATTTTATCTATTAAAAATTGAGTAATGTCAAGCACATTCACCAAGTACATTACAACTTATCAAAGAGCAATTGAAAGCACTAAAATTGTCATTTTAAGCAAAATTCTTTTCAAACCAACAAAATGTCATCATCCCCTTGAACAATTCTAAATATGTCAATTTTAATCAAATTATCCAAAAATTCCTCTAAACCTCAACACAAATGTACTCAACATACTCCATATCAAGATTTAAACTCCATGAATATGCTCAAATTCACCAATAATTGTCATTTTCTATAGATAAATTTTCTTATATCTTTCCTATTAATTGGATGGAAAGAAGTGAGAAATAGAGTTCCAATTCCACCATGAACTCTAGCATCACTTGTGGTTTTTTTTTTTTACTCCCAATTGCACCAGGCACGCATATTTCTTTCTCTTTGCAACCATAGTAAATATGTGGATGAAAAGCATACTTGGTTTTGAAACATGTCGAATCACCAATACACAAACATTAGGATAATCTTATGCGTAGTGATTAAAGAAATCGTAACAGTTGTTCTTGTTTTTACACTACATGCAGTCATTTCTTTTTCTTTGAATTTTCTTTAAATGTTGTATGCCTCCTAAAGTTTGGAATGTTTTGCAATACAGTCCATAACATTATCTTTGTGAATTTTGGTTATTCTATAATCCAACTCAGTTTTTGACTGGCTGGTGTTTTTGGAATTTCAAAATTAGTTCTATTTTTGAAATCTTCAAACAAATGTAACGTTACTTTGCTATATGACAAAAAAAGGATCCTTTTGTCAATAGTAGAGTAAATTTTACTTTATCAAGATGAAGGATCCTTTTGTTCTCTTGATTTACACATGATTAGATGGGAGAAAGCTTCACGTATTGCCAAATATGCACGTATTGCTAAACCTAGATGTGTATATATGTTACCGCAGTAAGTATCTTCTAAGAAAAATGGGAGTGAACTATTGACTTCGAAGTCTAAAGCGTTATTCTTGCGGTTGTGCCCCATGGCTAACACGTCTTTTCCCCTCGGACTAGAGCCCAAATTGGACTTAGCACCCTAGTACTTTTTTAGTGCCTTCTCCTCATTTTGTCTTAAAAGGAATTTAACCCAAGAAACCAACTAAGAAGAAAACTTGGTTTAATTCGTACAGAGTATTCAGCAGCTTAGATCACTATCAATTGAAATGCAACAATGCTTGGAGTAAATAATTAATGATGGGCCATATAAGATATTCCACCGAGATGATGGCAAAGTCTTTATTTCGACGAAAGACTTCAACAGTAATACTAAGGACTTAAAAACGTTGAAGTTATAGTACATTGCATGACCTGAGTCAGTTGTATGATCAATGCTTTTAATTAAGTTAATTAGACTACACTAGAGCCAGTTCATTATGTTTATTTTCTGTTTTAGATTTAGAAGGTGATCAGTGGAGGATGAATCAAGGAAAAGATGTTAGTGTATATGTCCTAAAGTCAATCAACTTTTAGGGTTTATTATACATTTTAACTATTTATGTAATAATAAATGACATCTTTATCATATTGATTGCTTATATTTTCATATAAGTATGATAAAACCCTTAGAATAAACCTAATCGATGAAATCATAAGAGTTATGATGGTGAGGTTCATTCGATTATAAATAAGGTTTATTCTTAAATATCTCTAGTCATAGTATTAACAAGAAAGGGTATTGTTAATACGGCTAGACTAGCATATACTATGTCACTTCTATATGAGAAGTAGTTGGCCTCATCTACTATGGTGTGTAAGACACCTAAGCAAGTATATGGGTGCTTGATGGTATGATCAAGTTCACTAGATTGATCCACATAGAGACATCCTTTAAGTGCCAAAGGATTAATCTGTAAGTGACGTTTATGTAAATGATTCTTAGATTTAAGGTTATCATGGTATCTTGAATATGGATAGTTATACTTTCTTTGTTATATGATTGCTCCTGTAAAAGGGAATGCTCACATCATTAGCAAATGGGTGTATCTTTAAAGTATGGAAAGATGGTGAATAACCTATAAGGATTTACCGCCTCTTATGTAAGAGGAGTTATCTCGTGTTTGGCCACTTGTAGAAGTATAACTTGGAAATCTTAGCGCTAAGTGGGAAAGTCTTAGAAAGTGTTTCTAAGAACTTCTTCATTGGAGTTATATTTTGGTACAACAGAAAAGAGCATTAATCACACAGTGGAATAGGCACAACTTATTCCAAGATTAATGTGAGATAAGTGTGGTAAAAAGATATTAGTTACATTATAAACGTTTATTGAAAGGTGAAGTCATCCACTTGACTTTTCTCATTACTTGGGTGGTCATGATGTATTGCTAGATACCAATCTTGATCTATAAGTATGAGTTGATTGATTAGTGGAATCAGTGATAAATTAAAAGGAGTTTTAATTTATCTAGTTCTTATTTATTAAGAATGTATAGCTTATACTTATTGCCAACGTATATGAGAACCTAATGGGTCACACACATTAAGAACTTTCTTAGCTAGATTAAATGAATTCGAAGTGGGACTTGATAAATAAGTTTTATAACTTATAGTTTGATTTGTGAGACAAATTAAACTTGAGAGATTTATGGTGCAAATAAGTTTTAGTCTTCCAAATATAAGAGTTGTATTAGAATTAGGAAACTAAATCTTATTGGAAACTGATTTCAGGTTTCCATAAGGAGTTTTAGTCTTCCAAATACAAGAGTTGTATTAGAATTAGGAAGCTAAATCTTATTGGAAACTGATTTCAGGTTTCCATAAGGATTTGACAACTTATTTGTCTATAAATACTCACTAAGCTTTTGCTAGCAAGAGAATCATCACACAATTTGTCTTGTGAGATTTTTGAGAAAAATCTTGAGAGAAAAAACCCAAAATTCATCCAAGAAAATAAGGGAAAAATTGCATCTCTTATTTCTTATCTTGGGATGAATTTTTATTTCTTATCTTGGGATGAATTTTTCATGGTGAAAAATTGGAATTATCTCAATAGACTTGTGTGTGGTTGTCTTGGCAATAGCTAGCACTAATCTAACTTAAGCTAATTCGACCTTTTAATTATTTTTCGATCCTATCTTCTCCGTAATCCTTTGGTAATTTCACTAGCATATGATGAAGCACCCTTTCTTTGTTTTCTTGCTCCATATAAAGAAAAAGTGCATTTTTATTTCTTATTTAAGTTAAAACCTATAAAATTGTAATTATCATCCAAATACAAATCTAATTGTATTGAAATGAAAAACTAATTTTCTTTCCCACTCTTGTCTGAAGTTCTCTTATTGATCATCGATATTTTATTTGATTTTCTTTTGCTCCAGAAAACTTCAAAAGCTCAAAATTTTTTAGAAAGATCAAAACATCGATGGAAGATGCCTACCAAACCCATAATTTGAACTACGCGAAATATGAGGCTATTTGTAGGAATTGAATTTTGAAATTAACCAAATAGTGCATTTTATACATGCACCATTAGTCGATATATATCTTGCAAAAGCACATTATCTAGCTTGTACTGGATCTCAAATTCTTATTCCTTTTTCAACAAATGGAAAGAAAAAGAAAAGAAAAAAAGAAACAATGAAAAAGCAAAATAATAAATTATAAAATCCATTCCACATTAATAAACACAATGTGGGTTTTCATCAAAACTCATTATCATTGACTACTCTATGATATCGATAGTGATAGTGATAGTGGAATTCGAACCAAACGGCTCCTAAACATGAGATGACATAGAATTAATATTCTAATCATGTGTCATTTCACGGAACAAATGAACCTAAGACTAACGTTGTTGAAAATCTAGCGAACTGTTGTAAAACTAATACTAATATGGTAGTGGGGCGATATGTATATAGTGGGCACTATACTAATATAAAGTAAAAAAACTAGAGAACTTGAGAAAATAGAGAACTAGAGAGAAAACTGAAATTTCGTTCATTCAGAAATGAACTTCTTATGAACTGTTTATGAACTCCTCCTATTCTATTACAGGGGGCCCCTATTTATAGAGGAATACGAAATAGCTTAATAGCAGCTTACAGAACTGCTTAGTAGTAGCTGCTGAATAGTAGCTTACTAGCAGCTTACAGAGCTGCTTAATAGTAGCTGCTGGATAGTAGCTTAATAGCAGCTTACAGAGCTGCTTAACTTCATCTTGTAAGACATGAAGGCTCCGTCCTTTCTTTAGGAGATAAGATAAAGTGATCGACATCCACATACATAATTATTTCATAACACTCCCCCTTGGATGTCTATTACACAAAGAATGTGCCTCGTTAAAAACCTTACTAGGAAAAAAAACCATGTGGGAGAAAACCCTAGTGAAGGAAAAAAGAGTACACTATTCTTGTGTATTTATTTCTCCCCCTGATCCAAAACATCATTTGAAATCCTTCAACCGACGCATTCCAATATTTTTCACCAATTTTTCAAATGTTGCAGTCGGCAATGCTTTGGTAAATAGATCTGCCGAATTATTGTCTGATCGAATTTGTTGTACATCAATTTCACCATTTTTCTGCAAATCATGAGTAAAGAAGAATTTTGGTGAAATATGTTTCGTCCTATCTCCTTTAATATATCCTCCTTTCAATTGAGCTATACAAGCTGCATTATCTTCATATAATATAATTGAAGGATTTTCATTCTCAGATGACAACCCACAATGCTTCCGGATATAATGGGTCATTGATTTTAGCCAGACACATTCTCGACTAGTCTCATGAATTGCTAACACTTCAGCATGATTTGAAGAAGTGGCAGTCATTGACTGTTTTGTAGATCTCCATGAAATGGCTGTACCACCACATGTGAATATATATCCAGTTTGAGATCTTGTTTTATGCGGGTCAAATAGATACCCGGCATCAGCATAGCCAAGCAATTCATGTCGAGATTTATTAGAATAAAATAGGCCAAAATCAACTGTTCCTTGGAGATAGCGAAAAATATGTTTAATACCATTCCAATGTCGCTTTGTAGGAGATGAGCTAAATCTTGCTAATAGACTCACAGCAAATGATATATCTGGTCTTGTACAATTAGCAAGATACATTAGTGCACCAATAGCACTAAGATATGGTACCGTGACCAAGTATTTCTTCATCTTCCTCTTTTGGTCTAAAGGATCCTTGACAGGTCAAGTGATCAAGCGACCATTGGGGTACTCAATGTGCTTTATCCATATAGAATCGCTTTAATACCTTCGGTATAAGCGGTTTGGTGAACAAAAATTTCACCCTCCAGATGCTCAATTTGTAAACCAAGACAAAATTTGGTTTTTCCAAAATCTTTGATCTCAAATTCGCTTTGATATTCAACCGCTCTTTGATCTCTTGAGTTCCAACCAAATTGAGATCATCAACATATACAGCACTCATTACAAAATTGGACCCATCTTTCTTTATAAAATGCATGGACATATTGGGTCATTAGCATAACCTTCCTTGAGTAAACACTCACTAAGGCGATTATACCACAGTTGTTTGAGACCATACAAAGACCTTTGTAATTTGATGGAATAAGTTCCTCTAGAACTTGATTTACATGTTTGCATGCTAAATCCTTGGATTTTCATGTATATATCGATATCCAATGTTCCATACAGATAAGCAGTGACTACGTCCATCAGACGCATATCAAGTTTTTCATGCACTGCTAGACTCACAAGATATCTGAATGTAATTCCATCCATTACCGGAGAGTATGTCTCATCATAATCAACTCCAGGTATTTGTGAAAAGCCTTGAGCTACTAGCCTTGCTTTATATCTCATGATTTCATTTTGCTCATTTCTTTTTCTCACAAATACCCATTTATAACCGACTGACTTAACACCTTCTGGTGTTCGGACTACAGGTCCAAATACCTTTCTTTTAGCCAGTGAATCTAATTCAGATTGGATCGCATCTTTCCATTTCGGCCAATCATTCCTTTTCCGATATTTATCAACTGATCTCGGTTCATGATCCTCATCATCCTCCATAATGTCAAGTGCTTCATTATATGCAAAAGCATTATCAATAATCACTTCTTTTCGGTTCCAACTTTTTCTTGTAGTGACAAAATTTATTGAAGTTTCAATAGTTTCGTTCTCTTCAGGAGTAAACTCTTCAGGAGTTGGCTCTTCAGGAGCAATCTCTTCCGGAGGTTGAATTTTGTCATTATTAAGATTTTGAGATTCTAGATCAATTCTTGAGTTCTCAATCTTATTCTCATCATCCAATCCCTTTTTCTTTCGAGGATTTTTATCTTTGGAACCCAGAGGTCTACCACGCTTCAGGCGGGGTTTAGACTCATTAGCACTTGAAATTTGTCCTTCAGGGATATCAATTTTGACTGGTGCATTTTCTGCAGGAATATATGATTTTGTAACTCTTCTGGAGTCATTGAATGCATCCGGTAATTGATTTGCAATTTGTTGCAAATGAATAATTCGTTGAACTTCCAGTTCACATTGTTTTGTACGAGGATCAAGGAAATCCAGTGATATTTTCCAAATGATTTCCTTTTTCGGTGTTGCCTTTCCTCCCCCTAATGTCGGGAAATGTAATTCATTAAAATGACAATCTGCAAATCTTGCAGTAAATAGATCACCTGTCAAGGGTTCAAGATATTTAATGATAGAAGGTGATTCATACCCGACATAGATTCCCATTCTTCTCTGGGGGCCCAGTTTAGTACGTTGGGGCGGTGCAATGGGAACATAAATTGCACACCCAAAAATTCTCAAATGAGAGATACAGGGCTCATGACCAGAGGTTAATTGTAGGGGAGAATAAGTATGATAACTTGTCGGCCTGATCCTTACTAGTGTCGCTGCATGTAGGATAGCATGTCCCCAAGCAGATAAGGGGAGCTTAGACCTCATTAATAGTGGTCTGGAAATTAATTGCAATCTTTTAATAAATGATTCCGCTAGACCATTTTGAGTATGAACATGAACTACAGGATGTTCAACTGTTATTCCAACGGACATGCAATAATCATCAAATGCATGTGATGAATATTCACCAGCATTGTCTAGACGAATTTTTTTAATTGGATAATCAGGGAATTGTGCTCGTAATTTTATTATCTGAGCAAGCAATCTCGCAAACGCCAAGTTGCGAGTAGATAGCAAGCATACATGTGACCATCTTGTTGATGCATCAATTAGCACCATAAAATATCTGAATGGTCCACATGGTGGATCTACAGGCCCACATATATCACCCTGAATTCGTTCTAGAAATGTAGGAGATTCAGTTCCTACTTTAGTTGGAGATGGTCTAACAATTAATTTCCCTTGAGAGCAAGCAACACAGGAGAATTCATTTGTATTCAACACCTTTTGACCTTTCAATGAATGGCCATGTGAATTCTCAATTATTCGCCTCATCATGATACAACCAGGATGTCCAAGGCGATCATGCCAAACCATAAAATCATTGGGATTAGAAGACTTCTGGTCTTCTAGGTGATTGGTTTCAGCTGCATCTATTTTTGTATAATATAGACCAGAAGAGAGAGAATGCAGTTTCTCCAATACACATTTTTTGCCAGAAATGATATTTGTGATCAATAAATATTCACCATTTGTCTCATTCATTGTCCCGACATGATATCCATTTCGGCGAATATCTTTGAAACTCAACAAATTTCTTCGAGACTTAGTAGATAGTAGTGCATTATCAATCACAATTTTAGTTCCTTTAGGGAGAAATACAGTGGCTCTTCCGGAGCCGTCAATCAATTGAGCACTACCACTGATGGTATTAACATTCGTTTTTTCCACATTTAGAGGGGAAAAATACCTTTCATGCTTAAGTATAGTATGTGTAGTTGCACTATCAATGAGACAAATTTTATCATCACCATTATTTGATCCCAAATATTTGGCATCCATTTTTTCTTCTGGAAGAAATGATAAGGAAAGTATAAATAAAAGTAAATATCAAGAAAGTGCGTAATATATATAACTCAAAAGGAAATTACATAAAAATGTGAAAAAATAATAAAAGAACAAAATGCTAAGTAAATTGGGTATTTGACATCAGGTCATTTACACCTTCAGGGTGTTCAAAGAAATCGGCCACGTCAAGATGTGCTATATCAATATTAGCAACATCATCATCAGAGATATTCTTTTGATCAATAAGGTTTGTCTCAGCACTTTTATCTTTCTTTTTCAATGATGCTTGATAAAGCTCAACAAGGTGCTCCGCCGTACGACAGGTACGGGACCAATGGCCCTCTATGCCCAATCGGTAGCATTTATCTTCATGAATTTTCTTTCCTTCACCCTTCTTATCATTGTCCCTCTTCTGGGGGTCATTTTGTTTCTTGCCACGGTGATAATCATTGTAATATGGCATGTAATCACACGGCCCACCACTACCTGCCAATGCACCCCAATGGTTTCTTCCCACCACGCCACCACCACGCATGAAGTTTGAAGATTGGGTCACATTCACTTCGTGGAATGGACTAGTTCCAGCTTGGTGGACTCATGATTTTTCAATAATAATTCATTATTTTGTTCAGCCAATAAAAGACATGCAATCAGTTCAGAATATTTTCTAAACCCTTTCTCTCGATATTGCTGCTACAGGAGCACATTCGAGACATGAAAAGTGGAAAATGTTTTTTCCAACATATCCTCATCAGTTACATTTTCACCACATAATTTTAACTGAGAGGTAATTCTGAACATGGCTGAATTATATTCACCAACAGATTTAAAATCTTGTAGTCGCAGGTGAAGCCAATTATACCTGGCTTTTGGAAGAACGACCAACTTGTGTGGTCATATCTTTCTTTTAAATTATGCCAAAGATCAAGAGGATTCTTGACCGTAAGATATTGCTTTCGTCCTTCATCCAAATGATGACGGAGGAATATCATAGCTTTGGTTCTATCTTGGCTTGTTGCATCATTATCTTTGATAATGGTTTTGCCAAAACCCATGGATTCAAGATGTATTTCAACATCCATTGCCCATGATAAATAGTTCTTTCCAGAGATATCAAGAGGTATAAACTCTTGTTTCGTGAGGTTAGTCATAATAAAAGTGAAATAGATTAAAGATGAGAAATATTACCTCCAAACGCTCGTAAAATCGCCCAGGAGGCCTGATGATCGATCTAACACGCGAGTTTGGTAGAGTCTCGTCGATAACGTGTTGTAAAACTAATACTAATATGGTAGTGGGGCGATATGTATATAGTGGGCACTATACTAATATAAAGTAAGAAAACTAGAGAACTTGAGAAAATAGAGAATTAGAGAGAAAACTGAAATTTCATTCATTTAGAAATGAATTTCTTATGAACTGTTTATGAACTCCTCCTATTCTATTACAAGGGGGCCCCTATTTATAGAGGAATAAGTAATAGCCTTACAGCTTAGTAGTAAACTAATAGTATACAGTACGAGTCGCTTAGTAGTAGTTTCGGATAGTAGCTTACTAGTACCTTATGAGTTGCTTAATAGTAGTCATTGGATAGTAGCAATAGCGCCTTACAGAGTCGCTTAATAGTATGCTTACTAGCGACTTGCTTAATAGTAGTTTAATAGCAATAGCTTACAGAAATCGCTTAACTTCATCTTGTAAGACATGAAGACTCCGTCCTTTCTTTAGGAGATAAGATAAAGTGATCGACATCCACATACATAATTATTTCATAACACGAACATCAATATATAAACCCAACTAATCTAATATCAACACTTTTTTCTCAAACATATTTTTTCTTTTGTTCTCTCTTCAACCTGTAATGACGGGGTCAATAAACACATTAGAACGCGACAAAAAATATTGTCATAAATGCTAACAAATCTTGCAGACAAAGAAACAAATGGCGGCGCCTTCAAATCTCGATGTGATTTATTCATGATGCTGTCCCATTGTAAAACTGTCCCATCGGTTTCAAAGACTCAAGTCAGCGTGCCATATCTACCCACAAGTATGAAAAATCAGTGGAAACTACGAGATTAGTAAGGTGCAAACCCTGCCTAGTGCATTAATAAGAATTAAGGTGTTTCTTGTTCTTAAAAAATTTAAAGAGTGCTGTAGTGCACTTGTCTGGTCTGGTGGTTAACCCCCAACTCCTATACAAGTCTCTTTAGGCTCCCCCTCCCCCATAGAGTAGGAGTAGGTTAAATAGTTGCGATTAACAGAAAAAAAAAAAACTACGAGATTAGTAGATGACTCGAATTAGTTGATGAATTTAAGGCATTTTTTTCAGTTGAGTCAATTCAATTTTAAAAAAAAAATTAAAAGTCAGATATTACTAAAACAACGTTAATGTATTTTACTAAGGATTAAGTTTTCATCCACTGTTAGTGTAATATATTTTTTACACTAACAGGTATAGATAAATGCCACCTATACAAAAAGTGGATTTCAAATTTGAAATTGAATTATGTGGCATATATCTGTACCTGCTCGTATATACACTGACAGTATATAAAAAAATTACTCTTTTACTAAACATGTTCAAAGACTTTTTGCCTTGTTTGGATTTAGGTTTTTCAAAGAAAATTTTTTATGTTTTCTGTAATTACATTTTTCATCACATTTTTATCTTACATACGTCAAATTATTACAACATATTTTTCTATAAAAATTTTAGAGAATAGTAAGCCAAATGCAACAGCTTGGAAATGTTATTCCAACATTAAGTACATCATTGTCTCAATCCACCATTGGTCTTCTAGTGGGGCCGTGGATCAATCCTGCACAAGTTTTTGCGAAAGATTAAAAATTAAAAAAAAAAAAAAAGGTGGAGGAGGAGTTCATCCAACAAACTTTTTCATCTTCTGACAAAATCAGAAAATCTAGAAAATCATTTTGCTTTCCCCTACTGCATTCCTATAAATAGTCCCCATGAGCTCATACTTGAAACCACACCAACTTGTTTCCTTCCTTCCTTCCTTCTCTCTTTCTTCTTCTTCTTCGGTTATTTTTTGTTTTTCTCTGGCAACTAATGCCTTCAACACACGCAATGGCAAAGAGTTATGCTATAGCATCACTCCAAGTTCTCATGATGCTCTTAGTAGCAAGCTCGGCACAATCAACCATAGTCACAACAGAGTTCACACTTTACATTCATGAATATTTGAGTGGACCAAATGCTACTGCCGTCCCGGTTGCAGGTCTCAGCAACCCACCCCAATTTGGCCAATTTGGAACTGTAGCTGTAGCTTACAATCTCGTAACAGAAGGCATTTCACCCCTTTCACCAGAAGTTGGTTACCTGCAAGGCATCGCTGCAGTCGTGTCCCTTGATAACCTCAACGTAGAGGGCTTGACATCCATGCAGTTCACTACCGGAGAGTACAATGGCAGCACTGTGGAGTTAAAAGGGCTTAACCTGCCGAATCCTGTTAAAGAATTTGCAATTGTAGGAGGGACCAAAGAGTTTCGGTATGCGACGGGGTATGCAAACTTTGAGATACTAAATAATGATGAAGATTATCTCGTTATTGAGTTTTATCTCCACATCAAACAGGACCAACGGCTTTTGGAGGAGGGAAACAGGAAAAAAGCTAGTACATACTCTAAATACGTGAGCCTGTAAGTCAAATTGAATGTAGGGCACATAGGTCACAGGTCAAGTGGTTCACTAAAATGTAGGGCATATAGCTCATAGGTCAAGTGGTTCACTTTGTGAGCAAATAAAAATATATGCTTGGAGTTACCTGCTTCTTGAGGTACTTTTCGGATTTACTCAGGTAAACTCTATTAATAAAACATTATCGTTTGTATTACCTACAGTTGGTCTTGGTGTCGCCCCCATTTTTTTTTTTCAACAATATAAAAAGATAAGAATTTAAAAATTTTGTTTAAAATGATTTTGACTTTTTTTTTGAAATTAGAATAAGGAAAATAAAATGAAAAAAAATTAAACCCTACACTAAAGCTTGGCAAATGTGACAAATTTGGGCTTACTAAAATTTAGAAGAGGAGGTTTTTTGAAAAATTCAGAATCGCCACTCGGTAGAATTTATGTGTATCTAATCACCGAAAAAATAATTTTTAATTTTTAAAGCACAACTTAGAATGCTTTACCTAGACAACTCCCAGTCTTTCAAAATCATAGAAATAAATTTGAGAGCAACATTTATGAGGGGGAAGATTGAGATTTTACCCTCAAGCACCCCTACGCCTAGCAAGACCTATTGCGAGTTTAATTTTATTCTTTTAATTTTAGGTCTACAACAAGTCAATATTGCTAAACACATTCCATGCTACTAATTAGCATAAAAATATCTAAACATATAGAATCATGCATAACACATAACTAATTTGAAAGCTTTTGTTGGAAAAGCCATGGAACAATGCACTCACGACCCACTAGATCACGACCTCCTCAATCACATTCTACAACAATGAAAAGTAATTAAAGGAAAAATAAAAGGAAAGAAAGAAAATAAAGAAAAAAGAAATTACAAGGACTAAATGCTCCACTGAGCCATGTGAGTTACATCACTTCTAAAACAGAAAAATAAGATTAATTACAACTTAACTTGGCAAATGACAAGCTAATTAATCTAAAACCTAACTAGATAACTGCTAGGGACCTAAGTGAAAACATAAATGTAAAGTTCCAAGGTCAAATTATAAAGTCCTAAAATCTCCCGAATTAATTACAAGGCAAAGGAAAGTTGGCGGACTAAAATTGAAAAAATAGGAAAATAATCATCTTCTCCGAACGGACCTAACTGCATTGCTGCTGTGATTCTTCTTCTTCAACGGGAAGGCACAAACACACCCTACACACTTTAAATCCTCACAAAAAAAAAAAAAAATCAACTCCAAAATCTCTTGGCTTCTTTCTCCCCTCTCGCCGTCGAATTCCCAGGCTCTGGCCAGCTTTCGACTGGCCAGAATCCCTCCCCTCACACGCGCACAGATTCAGGAAATTCATGCCTTAGGCTCAAGGTTTCATTTAGTCAGTTCCAAAAGCATAAAAAGGGCCAAGCAAAACTCAAACTTTTCTTATGGTCTCAAAGGTAATCAGGCCAGAGGAGTTTCGGAAACCCATTCAGTCCATGTCCTTTCACACAACAATCATATAACAACCAAAATCAACAGCTAACAAAAGAATTTAAACCGCATGGAACACAAATAACACGTAATTTTCATGAAGATAGCAGATAAATAGAGAAAAGGTTTGAGAGGCGTTCACAGGGTTTTCTAGGAGCTATCAGAGGTAGTGGGGGTTGTTGATTCCAGCGAGTAACGGCAGCTCCGACGACGGTGGCAGTGAGCTCCCTCCTCGTCGAACTCCTCCCTTTTTTCCGCTTTTTTTTCTTTGTTTTTTTGATAGGATTTGGATTTTTTGAACCTAAAAATTGCTGAAGAGCTGGATAATTATTGATGATAAAATAGGACAAAAATGTGAAGGATGAAGGCAAAAGGGTTGGTTTTTTCTCTTGATCGCTTTTTTCCGATGATGAGATGAAGATGATGGATAATGAAGCTTCCAGAAGTTGCCATTTTGGGTCGGTGGTTTCCGCTCTCAAAGGTCAGAGAAAAGCAATGTTTTAAAACTCGGACCCAGGAGGTGGCGGTTCAACATGTCCTTTTTTTTTTCCCTCCCTCCCTCCTCCTCCCTCCTCCCCTCCCCTCCCCCTCCTCCTCCCCCCCTGAACCTGATCGGTCGAGAGGAGGGAGTGGGGAAGGGGGGAGGAGGAGGGAGGAAGAGGGAGGGAGGAAAGGAAAAAAAAAAAAGCATGGGAGGGGAAGAAAGAAAGAAAAGGAAAGGAAAAGAAAATGGAAAGGGAAAGAAAAGGAACAGAAAAGAAAGGAAAAGGAAAAGAAAAGGGAAAAAAAGGAAAAGAAAAATTAAATCTATCACAAAATTTTACATCAAAATAAATTTCTACAAATTTCTGATGGGTTACTGAGAAAGTTTTCTACAAACACCCAAAAACTTATTACCAAGGCCCATGAAAATTGAACACAAATTTTCTGAAATTTGATAAATATAATTTCTTTCAACCATACAAAAAAAAAAAGCCTGAAAAAATTTGAAATATTAGATACATTTTTAACCGAAAATTGGGAAAATAAAAAAAAGAAAACCAATATCAATAAATGAAAAGAATTTGAATTTTCAAATTTTTGTACTCATCTAGTTTCAAAAATACTTGTTGGTGTGGTGGTTAAGACACTTGTATCTTATATATGAGGTTCCAAGATCAAATCTCACTACCACCACATTTTATATTTTCAAAAAATGGAAAAAGTCAAAAAACGGTTTGCGGTTCTCACGGTTAGACCGGTTCTTAACGATTTTTGACCATTTTCGACTTTTGAAGAAGAAACCGGCATGGCATGGCGGTCGAACCGGCTGGTCGGTCCGGTTCTGAAAACACCGGAGAAAAGAGTGATGAATGGTGACCGATCTCTCTCTGTCCTCACTGTGTGTATAAGGGTTTGGTTGCAATGGACAAATGTGAGAATTTCTGGAAACTTTTCCAAATTTGGTATCAAGATTTTGGAAAAAAATAAAGTGAAAATTCAAATTTTCTAGTTTGAAAATGCTAATTCACCGTCCTTTTGTCCCCTCTCTCTCTCTTGTTAAGGGGGATAAAAAGGCAGAAAAAAATTGGTATCTACTTTTGGGGCATACAAACTTATGAAATTTGATGTGACTGTTGGCAATCCGTTGTCTCATTTTGTTAGCATTTAGTACTAGTCCACTAGGAGGGGAAGGAAGGCGCAGTCTGAAATTACTAGTAGACTCCCAGAGTTGTGGGAAATAACATTTACTTCCCTATGACTGAAAAGATGCTAACTGCTAAGTGGTGGTTATAATTTTTCTTCTATGGACAAATCTGACCCTTGTGAATCTAAGGGAGATTGATTAACAATTGCAAATTAGTTTGCCACAAAATCATATAAAAATAGGAAAAACAAAGAAAAAAATGATGTAAAATCCTATCCTACAGCTAATTTCTCTCCCGTCATCCAACCAAAACCACCACCAAGTTCATCAGCAATTTACCAGTCTTTTTAATTCCTCAACCCCAAGATCTCCATCTTAATTTCTCTAACACAGCAACTAGATTTAGTGCCAGTTAAATGAAAATAACTACCAAAAGTCACAAGTTATAAACACAAGAAAGCGTCTAGAGCGACCATCAGCATGGGTTGGGTTTAATTCTTTAAATAGGGGTTGGCTAAAATGGAGATCCAATTTTCTTCAATAGCTGCAAATAATACATATTGGATTCATAATTCACAAGCATTGGCATGTTTCGTCTGAACCCATAACATTATTCAACAGAAGAAATAAAAATTAAAAGGAAAATATTGAATTGACAAAAGCTTATGGATATGAGGCTTTTTCCCCGCTTTTTAGGCTGGTGAATATGAGGCTCGTCGTAAAAAGAGAAGAAGAATTATCAAAGTAAAAGAATAATGACCAATGGACTAGGTGATGGCAAAAAGTATGCTCCAGAAAAATGACAGAGGGCAAGAAAGATGATGATAGTCTGCCACGGGTTTTGCTTGGACCCTGTGTCTTCTGCTTTCAAAGTTGATGCTTCTTTGTTTTTTTCTTTTTTCTTTTCCTTTTCTTAGGTAATGGATAGTAGATTTTTTGGGATAATTTTTTGAAAAGAATACTGTACCACTTTTTTGATGTGATGTATCTGAGATAAAAAGGTGATTGGAATTTGTGTGGATGATGTAAGCAAAATTTTTTAGTTAAATATAAGCAATCCAAACAAACTTAAAAATAGGAATATTAAAATGCAACACCATTTGATGCTTTGGAGGGATAGATTGGATTCTCGTTCTATTTTTTTAGAGGCTTTGGAATTGATAGCGTTTGTGAACTAACAGGAAGGAGTCGTGTTATACAACTATGAAGTCAAGAGAGGGAATTGTTATTTTCCAAAACTTAAGGGATTTGTTGACAATTTGGCTAAACTATAATGGAGGTAGATGTAATTAAACCCTAGAATAAATAGGTGAAAAAATAAAATGAGTTTTGTCATCTCATAACACGAGTTTGACCTCCCATGAGTATGATAAATGCATATCTTGACTCAACCTCAAAACACTCATCCATGCTTTCCAGGACTTATCCATGATTGCCCAAGAAGTGTAATGAACAGTTTTAAAAAGAAGCTCCTGAGAAACCTACCATATATTGTAACCAAAAAATTCACGTTGTATAAAAAATTTAAGACATAATCCATCAGAGTTAGTTTATTGGCATAACACCAAGTTAAAAGTACACAAAAGGGACTTGAATAATGATAATACGGAAAGGACAAATTCACCAAGCTTCTGCACTTGTGGTTACTATTAGTCTAACACATAAATTCATTACCCCTTTTATCTTTCAGCCCATTTTATAGACAGGGAACCTTTTTTTCTTTTTTGGGTACATTAATTTTTAAAAATAGAGAGAAAAGATCCTTACATTCTCACCAAAGTGAGTATTGAATGTGCTTTACTCCTGGAGGCTGGAGGTAGTATGCAAGTTAACTTTTCCACAACTTAATCATGCAACTATGGAAGTTACATCTAATACCAGTGGATAGATAAGGTAACGAAGGAAATAAAATGATCATGCAATCAAATAGGCCAGGAAGATCTTAAAACGTAAAAATGAAGCAAAAATTCTACACAATGGATGTCTCCATGTCCTAATAACACACTCCAGCCCAAAAGCTAAAATATATGCAGCTGTAAGCAAGGTCGTGTAAATTGGCCTTTTTCCCCCCAGTGAGGTTCATATCACTCCTGCAGGGCTAAGCTACTTTTCTATTCCCCATTTCTTTTGTAGTGGAAAAGTCAAAACTTGACAAATCATTCATATCGTATATCAAAATGTAAGATGCAAGGCATCAAGAATCTATAAAATCTATAAAATATCCAGGTGTAAAGAAAAACAGTGAATGCAATTGATCTATCAATTAAAGCAAAATTGCAAACAGCAAATTGAGCAATTCTGACAAAGCTAACACCAACAAATAAAAATTTGCCTATGAAAAGATGGACAGTAGCACTGATAATCCTGGTGCATATGCTCCAGATGAGCCAAAAACTTCATGTCAAATATAAAGAATATTATTTTACAAGAATCAGTAACAGTCATCTATTCAAGCAGATAATGATTTCTGGACTATAACAGTCTTCTTCTTCTTCTTCTTCTTCTTCTTCTTTTTTTTTTAATTCGTGGATCTATATCAATAAGGCGGATTACAAGTATGTGGAGCGCAGTTCCCAACTAGTTAGTCTAACATGTGGGGTGCAAATTTCTCAACCACCCCAAAAGGCTTAATTAATTTGATCAACGTGATGAACTACAGCTAGAAAGTGAGTTAATCGACCTACATATATATACATACACGCACACACACACATACATACATACATACGTATATATACACACATACGTGTGTGTATGTAAATATACATATATATACATATGTATGTATGTGTATATATATATATATATATATATATATATATATATATATATACATTTGTGTTGATCATTTAAATATAAAGGACTAATTCACTTCACTGGCCTTCTGCACATCTCAAGAATAATCTTCTTCTAGGGGTAATCTTGGATTCATTCATGTTTGGAAAGTTTCAGTTGTAGCCCTAAATTTGCTAATGTTTCATTGTCATCTTAGCCCGTAGACTAGATACACGAAACAAGTTTATTGGTAAAGCAGGGAAAGTTTTCCTTCTCTCTTTTCTTTATTCACGTGCAATTCCCATACGTGCGCACTGTGCAAATGCTTTTAACTTTGTTAATTTTGATTAGCAATTCTATAGTTCGAATCAAATTGACCAATCTAAAGTTTAGAGTGCAATGTCTCAAAAATTGAAGTTCAAAATGTAAAGTGAGTATTAAATCAAAATTCAAGGGTGATTACACATAAACAACAAATATTTTAGCTCTAAACACAAGTGGTTGTTCTTAGGGTCGCTTGTTAAGGGGTTGATCGTGGTCAATAACATCACATTTCATGTAAAAGCTGAATGGACTAAACTGTAAAACTAGACTTAGGGTCACAATGGCGTGTTATATGTCTTGACGTGGGTTCGTGAGTTTCTATTTCGGAGGTTTTAGAGGCAGAAACTTGCTTATTGACGAGATAAGTGGAAACCGTCAACCACTTGAGTAGTTGGAGTCGGTTGCTCTGTAATTTTTTATTTATTATTATTTTTTTTCATTTTGGAGGGTAAGGATGGGTAAATAGGGAAGGGAAATTGAATCTGTTGAACAGGTGCTTTTACGTGTAATTTCTAATCTCTTGTGGAGTCAAATTCAACATTATTGCATATTATGTAGATGGAATTATGGCGATTATAGTACTTTCGAACTTCCAAAAGATGTAGAGTGAATTTATGAGTAGAGACCAAAAGGATGCAGGCAACTTTATCTTATCCTTCTTTTAGGATAGGAAAGAAAATGTGGAGAAGTAAGAAAATAAAAACATGTTTAAGAATGTAGTGATCAAAAGAATGTAATAAATTTCCACCTAAGCTGATTAATTTTATTCTACGTGTTTAATCAATGTCTAAATCATCTATGACTATACTGATAAATGAAAACCTACTGCCTTAGGCAGATTTCTACCAGCTGATTCATTTCCTCTAATCCTCTCATAAGTCATGAAATGTTTCATCTAAAACTCTCTTCTTGGCTTCGAAACGTGACCCAGTTTTCTGAGTCAACATTAACTTAACGTGCAAGGACCAAATTGGTCTACTGCTTGACAACTCATGCGCTAACTGAATTATATTCAGCACTTTGAAACGAGCTAACTATGTTGTAGTTAGCAATTTGAATTGTGATATATTGGAATATGCAACTTTTTGGTAGATTTTTCTAAATTTTACTAGATTTTATTTAGTATTATAATAAATTTAGTTGTTAAATAAATATTGTTGTTAAAATATTTGTTAACCAAAGATTATGTTGGTTGTTACCAAATATTTTAGTTAGAATTTGCTAAGTAAAAGATCATGTTATCAAGTAGTTTTGTTTAGATTTAAATTATTTGTTTCATGTAAACATTGTAGATAAGGTATTGATGAATGAACACAATAAGTTGACATAAACTTATTTTCAACTTCAATACAAGTCTTTTGCAAGCCATTTTTTTACAACACTAAGGTGTTGTTTCTTGGTTTATGTCTTAAAAAATCAACAAAGTGGTATCAGAACCTATCTTAAGAGCCTAAGTTTTAAGAGTCTGTGTTGTTTTTTGAGAATGAGTGCATTCGTGAGAATTTTTAATTCAAAACCATGATAGGAAAGAACTTTTTGTCAAATGTTTCAACTTTTAGTGGTGAACTTATCAAATTTGGGCCATTAAATGTTGGACTTAGTTGATAGTCAATGATCTATGAGTTATGGTGGAAAGAACTTTTGCTTTACCAGTATTTGAAGAGCTGATGGATACACATATTAGAGATCACAGGGTTGCAGTTAGAGAAAGATCCAAGACCAGTATTTACATGCCATATTTTGATATCCTCTTTACAAGAACAATGGCCTGCAATTTGATTGAGAATAAGATGTTCTCACTTAAAATAAAGAGAAAAAGATTCACTATGAGTTGGTCAGATTTTGACAATTCTAAAATGAAACAATGTGAAATCAATAATTCAGATCCTGAAATAATTTTGAAAGAGATAATTAATAAGTTAGGAGATGTTAAATTGATTTTTGATATTTATCAAGACTATAATGTTGCTTTTTTTGAGTATACAAGTTTTTATACTAATGATAAAATTTATGAAGAACTATACAGAATTTCATATTTTTTTGTATAGATTCAAATATGTTAGAAGGATGTTCCATTTTGAACCTATGATAAAGTGGATATTGTTAGGAATTGGGGCATCAGGCACAGCGGAAAATTAAAAAAATAAGCCCCAACTCCCACCAGGAATCACCCTAGTTCTATGATTTTGGGTTCGAGGATTACCTTAATCCATGAAGTCTCTCACGGAAAGGCTGGATGCATGCAGCAGTCCAGATGTCCTGCCTCCACTAAAATCCACGCAAGAGTGCGTCTGGATCACCTCTTGACCGTCTCTACGATCAGTGTGTGTGTGTGTGAGGATGGGAGTAATTTTCTACGTTAGTTTTCTCTCTGGAGAAAATGTTTTTCTCTGTTCTGACTATCAGAGAAGTATCACCTCTCTCCTATCGTAACATCCAATATTAATAGGAGAGAGAGAGAGAGAGAGAGAGAGAGAGAGAGAGAGAGAGAGAGAGGAGAGAGTCGTGGTTTGATTCAAAAATCAAACCATCGTAACAGATCTCCCTCTTATCCCTTTATCCCGACAAATAAGGATAACACATTTATCTTATTTGTCGGATGATGATTTATTTATCTTTATAATTAAACCCATAAGTATTTATTTCCAAGTCCCTACTTGGACACACAATTTAATCCGAACCCAATCTCTATGTGTGATCCAATAGGTCCCAAATACGGTAATAATTATGAATTATAATTCTTAAAGAATTAGATAAAATAAACACTTTTATTTTATCATTAATTACAATAATTAATTTTTCATAATTATAAATTGTGAGCGGTGTCTAGCAACACATCACAACTACCCAAGTATTCGGAATTGATCAAGGGAAATTCACCTAACCTTTCCATGGAAAATTACCGTAATTATTATCCTTTCACCATTGATATCCAATTAGTCGGGAATAAGGAACAAGTGCCAATTCCCTTAATGACTAATTAATTTTCTAGTTCCGAATTAACCTTAGATTAGATTAACTTGAAGACACTCTTCATTAATCTAATGTACTAAGGTTACATTCCAACCTTAACTTGGATATCCCACTATTGAGTGGTGAATCTGTCTTGATCACTCACTATCTTTCCATGCTTCACACTACCCCCAATTTCTATTCTTTAAGTCACAGAATCAAAAGGTAGTGATTCACACTCAAGATACTATGGTGATCTCAAGTCTAGGATCACTTACACAATTTCCCATAAGAGATTCAACCATTGGCACTAAATATCCTAATGGGATCTCTATGTGGATCACTCCAATGAATTATTACTCTATAATTCATCACACATTAGCCTAGGTATCCCTATACCATGGTTGATGAGAACAACCATTACTTACATTAAGTAGGGGCTAACGTGTACTAGTATTAATGATGTCTGTCTCATTAATACTATGACTAGGGACATTTAAGAATATTTATTATAAATGTGATTGATATCTCATAGTCAGCAACTCTTGTGACTATCATCACATTAATAAATATTCTAAGGACTTTTACCAGTTATATCATATATTAAACAGATAAAATTGGAAGTTCATAAAATACAAAAACTTTAATTAGGAATGTATTTCAACAAGTCAATTGTTTTTGGGCATACATTCCAACAGATATACCAGAGAAATTAAAAGAAGTGGAGTTTGGCACAAAAAACTAAAAGAAGTGGCACAAAAGACTAAGAGAAGTGATTTATTGCAAGGCTAATCTTCAACATGAAAGCTAAAAGAAGAAGTTCAATGTAGCGAATTTTCTATTGCAGAACTTCTTATAAGAGTCTTATTCAAAGCAATGTCTAAAAATTTGAAAAAACAATTCAAAATCCGTAGTAAAAGTAGCAAGGAAGAGTGTTCGAATATGCAAATTTTTTACAAATTTTTCTAAATTTTACCAGATTGTATTTAGTATAGAATACGTTATTTAGTTGGTGAATAAATATTATTGTAATTAGGATATTTGTTAACCAAAATTCATGTTGGTTAATAAGAAATATTTTAGCTAGAATTTGCTAAGTAGAAAATCATGTTATCAAGTAGTTTTGCTAAAATTTTTTAAGATAACTATTAATTGAAAATTATGATATTTGTTTCATGTAAACACTATAAATAGGGTGTTGATGAATGAATAATATAAGTTGACATTTGCAAGCCATTTTTTCACAACACTAAGTGTTGTTTCTTAGTTTATACCTTAAAAAATCAATAATGATAATTGGTCAAGTAAACAACCCGCTAGCCAGAATCAATGAGTAATGGATATGAATATTGTGTTATTAGCTATGTATTTGAAATGCTTTGACAACCATACTTCTGTGAAGCTATACACATATATCAATGAATATTTGGAATATATGATGTATGCTAACATGCGGAAGCAGTTAAAAAGTTCGTGTGCTACTTATTGGGTGAGTAAAAACTCAATCCATAATCATTATGCTGTTGATGATGAGTTCATTAAAAAGGAGTTTGATGCCTCGTGAGGATGGTAGTTAAAGATAGAGACAGTCTTTTAATTAGTGAATAACTTGTGTATTTTAGTATAATACCCTTTCAATATCTTGTTTGGATATAAATTTATTTGATTTATTTTTTTACTTACATGATCAACACGTTTTTCAATTAATTTTTTATCTCACATACATTACATTAAAAAAGTGTTACAGTATTTAAATAACCAAATAATCCCAAATAATCTATTATCCAAACAAACGTAACATGTTCCATTTTAGTTATAATTGGTAAATTTCATGCCAGATTCCCAGCATTTCAAAGTTGATTTTCTACAAAATGCACACCCACACACACACAGATAGAGAAAAACAACAGCACCACATTTCATTTATCACTTGCTGTCGCAGGAAAAGGTGAGGAAACATCAAATCACGGTGAGCCATAAATGCAACAAATCTTGCAGACAAAAAAACAAATTGCGGCCTGGATATGATTTACTTATTTTGCTTTCCCGTTGTAAAACCCAATGCAAAAGAGATACCATCCCATCTATTTCAAATCAAAGACTCAACAAAGAGTACGAAAAGACCAAAGAGAGACAAGTTAGCCTGCCCATGTCGACCCGCCACAAGCATGAAAAATCAGTGGAAACTTCCTGATTGGCAGCTGACTCGAATTACTCGATGAATTGGAGTACTTTTTTATTGAGACAATTCAACTTTTAACGAGATATAGCTCGGAAATATTCCAATATTAAATACTTACATAACTGGGTCTGGGGAGGGGAGAAGGGCAGAGGGAGGTGGGAGGGGAGGGAAGGGGAAAGAGGGGGAGGGGAGGGAGGGGAGGGAGAAAAGAAGAAGAAGAGGAGAGAGAGGGGGAGGAAGAGGGGAAAGAAGAAAAAGGAAAAAGAAATGGAAAAAGAAAAAGGGAATAGAAAAAAAAATATTTGAAATTGGGTGTTTTTGGGGTTGTATTTCAAAAACATTTTGGGGGTTGTATTTTTTGAAGATTTAGGTGAAATTTTTTCAGTCTAAAACACACAAATCCAAACGAAGCCCATGTTAGATTCAGAATAGAACCTAATTTTAGTACAGGAGTTACAAGGCTGAATTCAGTGCCTCAAAGATCTCCAAATCAGTCCATTTCAAACAGGAATATTCCTCAAAATATGAATCAATGTCCAGTTTGATACTGACTTCTCTAAAATATTAATCATAAGAATGTAGCAAATTTCCACCTAAGCCTTGATTAATTTTATTATATGTGCGTGGTCAATCAATATCTAAATTCTCTCTGACTACACTAGAAAAGTGAAACCCTACTGCATTAGACAGATTTCTATGAGCTGATTTATTTCCCTCTCATAAGTCATGCCTCATGAAATGTTTCATCTAGAATTCTCTTCTTGGCTTGGAAACTTGACCCAGTCTCAGCCAACATTATCTTAACATACAAGGACCAACTTGGCCTACTGCTTAACAACTTGCGAGCTAGCTGTGTTATAGTTGGCATTTTGAAACGAGATAACCGCATTGTACTTAGCAATTTGAATCATGTTACTCGATTAAAGTTAACATCTAGATACCCAAAATTAATGAGTTACTTTATATCTTAACCCCATTTTTGGATGTGAATATGGTATTATTGGCTATGTTTTTTAAATGCTTTGACAACCACACTTTGTTAAGTTATACATATGTATCAATGAATGTTTGGAATATATATTATGCATGCTAATATGCTCAACCCAATAAAAGGTATATGTGCTACATATTGGGTGAATGAAAACTCATCCCACTCCTATCATTGTACAATTGATGACAGGTTTATTGAGAAAGACTTTGGTAGCTCGTACAGGTTATAGTTAGAGGTGGAGACAATCTTTTGAGGGAAATTCACTATTTTGTTCCCTGAATATTTTCACTAAAACTGATTTAATCCCTAATGAATTATTTTAACCAATTTAATTTTCGAACAGATTGTTTACTTCCAATGTGGGACTTTTGGTCAAATTTTACTCAATTTGGGTGCACCTACAAGGGCATAATTGTCACACTAAACTAGTTTTCTACAATTAACAGACAAAATAAATTAGAAATATCACTAAAGTTGTTTAACATCTAAAATAAAGGGGCAAAAACTAAATTGCTTAATGTTCAATTTAGTGATTGCCCCTTTATTTTAGACATTAAACAATTTTAATAATATTTGATCTATGTTATCTATTAAATTAAGAAGATTAGACTAATGTGATAATTATGCCCCTGTAGGTCCATGCAGACTAAATAAAATTCACTCAAAAATCCTACATTGAAAGTAAAAAACTTGTTCAGGAACTAAATTGGTTAAAATAATTTATTAGGGATAAAATCGATTTTAGTGAAAATATTTAGCGACCAAAACAGCAAAATTCCTATCTTTTGATTAGTGAATAACTTGTGTCTTTTAGTATAATACACTTTGTGATAAGACTTGAATATTGTCGTGTTTTCTTGAGAGTTCGATCTTCGTTATGATCTGAAGATGTAAACTATTATTATAGATGACCTGGGGAATTTGAAAAAATTTTACATGGCAATGAATGTGGTGGCTGTTTCGAATTTTGTTGCCTTGTGCCTTTGGTTTTGTCCAGAGCATGACAATGCTATGTTTCCAGTACAGGGTGTGACATTAATTCATATTCCATCCTTTCTAAGCCAGACGCCATCTGAAGTTGTATGTTGGTAAGTTATATGTTTGCGAGGCTCTTCGTTTGCCAAGTCAATTTAGTTCTATGAAAACACATACAAAGAGTCACATCAAAACCAGAAGGCAATATGATCTTTGCCAAACTAGTATGAAAGGCTGTCAACTATCACCCCTAATTCTTGCAGCATCATAAATTTTGGGAAAAACTACAACACTCATCCCTCATATATCACTGACATGAAAATTTAATCCCTCAAAACGAAAAGGAGCAATTTTAATCCCTTGTAAAAAAAAAAAAAAATCACTTTTGATCCCTTTTCACTGTTTTGTACAAATTTTGGTTGGAATAAACCATGACCACATCACGTGACCTATTTCTAAAGGATAAAAATGGTAGATCAATATAAGGGACCGATAGTGCAAATCATTAGATCAAATTATAAATATGTAGTCACCATACTCATCAAGCACCTAAAAATTCAAGACTAAACTCCATTTGGGTAGCAAAAGATTTAACATAAACCTTAAAAATTCAAGATTAAACTTCATTTAGGTAGCAAAAGATTTAACATAAACCAATCCTTTCTATACAAAAAGAACCCATTTTTCATAAATACTTTATTACCAAAACATCCTAATATTTCAAGACATCAGCAAAAATCAAATCCAAAACCCAAAAAAAAAAAAAAAAAGTCCTTGGAAAAGGAAAGTGGCAACGAATCCATGATTCAATCTTTAGGGGGGAAAAAAAGAATCCATGATTCATCATCTTACTTGAGGCAACCAAATGAAATATCTAACAGTGAGAATATTTGACATTACCAAAACAAAACCCATAAAAACCTCAAGTTCTTACCATGATTTACAAGTGAAAATAATAATTCAAGCTAACAAAAACCCACATCTTTATTTGCAGAAAGAAGCCCAACCCGGTCATCCAAACACTCTTATTGTGCAGGGTTTCCCCAAGAATCACTTTTTTCACCAAGAATGGAGCTCAAATCAGAATAACTGCAATCTATGAAATCTAATCTGTGAAATAATTGTAAGTTTGATTTGTACCGGAACTAGTTTTTTCAAATGAAGTAATAGAAAGAAAAAAGAAAGAAAGAAGAATTGAAATCAAAAGCTAGAGCAGAGATTTGATGGCCAAGCCATGAGAAGGGAGTAACTGAGTATAAACTTTGATGAAGAGACCAATTGAGGGCTTTTCTAAACATCTTCTTTGGTGAAATTTCTTTTGGATTTTGGGACAGTAGGCTGCTAAGTACAAAACTTTTTTTTACTGGGATTTTGCTGAATCCACTCACAAAGTTCCCTCTTGCAGCTTTAATTTTTCAATTGAAATCTACTTATCAATTGACCCAAAAAAATGAATCGAATGTTCCCACTTGACAACGGCGAGAATGGGCTGATTGAAGGTGGACAGAGATTCAAATGGCACTAGCGTAACCAGGAAGATGGGATAGATCGAGGAGGAGGAGATCTAGATGGCCATGGCAATTTCACTTAGACCTAGGATTTGAGACAAATGCTATTGGTGGCAAATTCCTCAAATTATTGGTGTTTGGAAAAAAAATGATTTGTGCGGCACCAAGGTTGATTCGTGCGTGAAATACTTAATTTTCTAATTGATTTATATATATCCCACTTCTATTTTTGTCCCCATATGATAAACGTTTCCCCTGATATAACTATTATTTTATAATACCACATTTCAACGCTTCACTCTCAAGAATAATATTTTGGAGGTGTAATTTGATTTACTCCTTAACCCGTAACGTTAAATCTTAAACCCTATTACTCCAAGCCCTAATATATTCAAACCCGTGCGACACTTTTTTTTAATCATTAGTTACAACTCCCACCGTAAATCCAATATTCACAATCACTCCTTATTTAAATTCTCTCATTTGTGTATCTATTTTACAACTTTAAGATTTTCTTAATACACTATTTTTACCTTAATATAAATGTTTTTTTGTTTGAACCTAAAATCGTTGGATTCTCAATTTTAACAATTCAATCAACTTTTCTCTGCTTACACTTCATTTATTACTCTCAAATTTTTTTTTGATTAATTATTTTTTAGTGTAACTCTAAACCCTAACCTCTAAATTACCAACTTTTCCAACTTTTCCACTTTCATACTTTACAAAACTTTATTCATTATCTAATTATAAAATAAAAGCCTTGTCTTTACTCTTTTAACCATTATCACCCATCAACCTCAACATTCACTATTTCATATTTCTCGAACTTTGTGTATACATATTACATCTTTTATATCTTCCCATACATAATATAAAACCCTAATATACAAGATTCAAACCCGATTTTAAAATTGTACCATTCTATCCACAATTTTGTTACTTCAATCGGATAATTACTACATTTATCATTTAAGTTTCGTTCAATTTTCTCTTAACCAAAGTTTTAAATTTCTACTCTTCCAAAATTTAGACCCACAAAACCAACATCATTTTCACACCAAAAAAAACCAATTGATATTTTGCTAACTAAATTTTTTTTTAAGGTGCGCAAAAAATTTTTTTTTTTTTAACCATGTTTGAGATATTATGCACCTCAAACATTCAAATTGCACAAAACCCTCACCCTCCCTCCGCAAATTGGTGAAGAAGAAAAAATCAGCAACACATTTTTTTCTGAGAATTTGCTATTGGTTCCTCATATTTTTTGGTCAAAATTTAAGCAATTTGCCATCTTTACCCTTTAAAAGTTGGGCATGCTATGTGCACGTGATTCATTCCAGTCAGAAATCGCCGGAAAAATGAAAAAGGATCAAAAGTAATTTTTTTATTGTGAGGGACTAAAATTGATTATTTTCGTTCTAAGGGATAAAATTTTTACATAAATGATATGTGAGGGACAACTGCTACAATTTTCCCTAAATTCTGATTGTTGATTACTACAACCGAGTCCTACAATTCATATTTCTCAAATAACTTCCGATACATAGCTGTTCGGCCATCAAACAATCTATAAATTTTAGTGCAAAACTGCCTAAAAGGAGATTGAGAAGTTTCACAACGAGATTTTGTAAGCATCTACCTAGCTGCTACCACCCCTGTTAATACCTTTTGTGCCGAAGATGATTGAGAAGCTTTACACAGATTTTTTGAGCATCTATCTAGCTGCTACACCTGCGTTAATATCTTCTGTCCTCAAGATTCTAACCACTTCATTATATGCAGCATTTGCTGCTCTATTCAATGCAATTTCCTTCTTTGCATGGCAATGGCCTCTCCCTCTAAGATGGTTGTTAACAAAAACCTCAAAGGCTCCTTCTCTAGACCAAAGATCCACAAGTTGAACATTAAGTTTATACTTCTGACACAGCTCATACAGTTTCTTCACAGGGTTAATCTGGAGCATCTCTGGTGTGATCATTGGGTCCAGTAAAATGCTCGTTACCTGAACGAAAGAATTAGAAGCAACGGATAAAACATGGTAAGATACATCTCAAATGTATATCAAATGTAGAATCTCAATTGTCTGCTGCATTTATAGAAATGCTAAAATCTAATTATTTATTTAGAGTTTGATACATTTTTCAAGAAACCTAATTTAAAAAACTGTCTATCATTTATGCAAATAAGAAGCATTAGAGCTATACCTCACTAAACAAGAAAAAATAGTCCCCTTACACTGAGGCATAAAATCTCTCCTTGAACTTTAATTCTCTCAGCAATTTCCTCTCTCAGCCTCTCCTTCTTTCAGTTGATTTAGAGTATAGCAGCCACCACTACATACAGTTAAAAACTATGCCAATTTTATCCATTTTCATACATCAGAAACATTTGTCAATTTTATCTGCATACTTAGAGCAAGTATGAGAGACAGCAAATTTGATACTGGTAATCTGATTTAAAATTAGATGCCAACAGTCCTCATACAGCAACAAGATACAAACATAAGTGACAAAGTGGATGTGCAAACCTCCCATGTAGTGTCTACAGAAGAATTGCTGTCAATGAACACAGCTCCTATTGTCGATTCAACAACATCAGCTAGCACTTTTGGAGCATCAATCAACCCATGGGAATGCAAAGGATATTTCGGAAGCACCTCCATAAATCTTTGAATCTGTCAGCCCAATTCAATTACTTAGCCAAGAAGGAAAGAACAAAAGATAGAACAAAAATAATTAGGTCAATTAACATGGAACAAAAAATTGGCTCCAAATGCTTTGATGGAATGACAACACTAAGTAAACTAAATCTAGAACTTATAAATAGCTGCTGACCAATTCAGCCAACTCTAGTACAAGTCCTGTTTTAACAGGAAAGTATCTAAAATTTTCCAGAACCACAAGTAAAATGCATTACTCGGATCAATGAATTACTTAAATATGCAGTTCTAAATTTTGACTCTTAATATGAACCGAAATTAGGGTGCAAATTTTTAAGCTGATGAAATATGTGTAATATGCATGTATATTTACACCCATAAATAGACTTAAAGATGTTAACTCAATAATTACCAAGAAAATAAAATATACATAAAAATTTAATACAAATACACTGTTAGATTTAGCTCCACTATATTTTATGTACAAGACATGGATAATTTTTCTGTCTCCAAGATTTTCTCAGAAACAAAGTCGCATCACTTGGGTGGATTTGTTATTGCACCAATATAACCACCAGTGCCTGCTTCATGGTTAGCTAATTCATGGTTCAATCAAATATTTTAAGAGGATCTTCTCAAACATGTCATACAAAGTACTTAGACTGAGTATTTACGTAAAAACAAAGTGTTCTTAGGTTTAAGATTTTTTACATAACGCAGTTGTTTTAATGCTCATTCAGCTGTAACAAATACAAGGCAACCATTTGATGGTTGGGTGAGATTTGAAGATTTTTTCCCTGTAAGCAGTAGATAGCCTCATGAAAATTCTTTTTGAAACTATGTCACATAATGATCTCAGTAAGAAAATGAAACCTACATCAAAACAATCAAAATAGGGACAACAAAATGCTTACTAGCCTCTTCCACTTAAATGCTTGTGTCTGACCACTTCAATACAACAGCAATGATCGCCATTTTCGTGTCTGAATTGTATGCATGTATAAGCAAGTTTGCCTGCATGATACCAAATTTACTTTTTCTCCAAGTTGCACCTCCAATCTCCACTATTTTAAACACATCCTCACATTTGCATCTCTATTTTGTTTATGAAAGTTCCTCCATTAACGCTAACCACGAAAAAAAGAGGTCTGACAAGAATAGAGTTTCATGCACCAAGCACAGCTCTTGGAGAATCCAACTTCCCATTCATTAGTTGGGAGCCTAAACCAATTTCTCTACATTAACAGTGGCAAAAGGCCAACATTCTTCCAATTTGTTTCGGCCACAAGACACAATCTATTTTACCCCAGATCAACATCAAAAACTACACTGCTCAAAGCAAATAGTAATCTTATCTAAAAACAAGAACAAAAGCTAGCTTGAACATAGAAATTACTGTACTAAGTTCTATGCATTTAGATATCTTAGAAGATTCACAGATTATTGGTACAGGAAGCATACACGATAAATGGACAGAAAACCTGAAGACCCATCAATCTCCATGTAGTCAATAATTGCTAGAAGAAATACATCAGAATTACAGTAAGTGCAAAAACTAGGATTTTCAACGATCGCTTACACGTTTCTCAAGAGATGGCTTCCCATGACGTAAATATTTATAGAAATTATGCTTGATAGCCACACGTGCAAGCTTCTCTGTGTCAACATTTGCAGCACGAAGTGGGGTCAAACATCCAGGTGGAAGATCAGGATAAAGAGAAAATTGCTCTTTGTGATTAATAGATTAAGCACTGAATCACCAACATACTCAAGCCGCTCATACGATGCACAACCATTGTTACACGATGGATGTGTAAAGGCCTGATTAAGTAAGCTCTTATTGATAAATTTGTATCCTATGATCTTCTCAACCTCATCAAGATCTGTCAAACTCTTTGCTCCTACTCCGTCTTTATATGGTTGAAATGACTCTTTGACTGACTTCTGACCAGTTTTAGCTCCTGTCAGGAAATCACTTAAAGCAAACCCTGGCAGAAAAGGATAAAGTGCATAAGACAGTTGATGTTGAAGACGGTGGAAGTTAAAAAATCAACAAATTCAGATTGAATGGGATAAAGTACACTGAAAAGTCTGAACCTTTAAAAACATCAGGAAAAAGAATTACACATTCTACACTGAGTGAACATTATTTGCAGGCTGTTAATTCCAATTGAAACAGTAGCCATGTAATTTAGGTCTTCATGCTCCTTTTCCTTTTTGAAGACAAAATTTGAACCTTTTATTGAAGACTAACATTACAAGGGGGTAACCTGTAATTAAACCTAGAATGAAAGACAAACTAGAATGCCATTTCCATTCAACTGAAGCATCAAGCTCAAAGGAATAACTAGAAAACACCAAAAGCATGTTATGCAAGCATAGAATAGGCACCAGAGCAAATATGCATATTCTCCAACAACAAAATAATTAACGATTTCTTCAGAAAAGTCCAACTCATACAGCAGTTGTATTTAGTTTTCATGATTATTTTTCACATTGAAATCACAGGTTTGACATTCTTGATCATTCTGGATAAAACCAAACTCTGTCAGATTAATGACAGTGTCAAAGTCCATCACTTTTGGGGTAATGTGATATCATTAAAGCCTATACTCATAGAGCAATTGTATTGAGTTTTCAGGATATTTTTCCCACAACTGATACTACAGGTTTGACATCCTCGATCATTCTGGATAAGACCAAACTCTGTCAGATTCATGACAGATTTAAACTCCATCTCTCTTGGGTATAACAAAATACTAGCAAAGTTAATAGCCAAGGATAGTTACCTTAACAAACCAACAAAATCCTTTCTTTCATAATGACACATCAGAGCATAAAAACATGTCCAATAGATTTTGCAGAGATAAAAGGGAGGTATATACAACTCAAGGTCACCTAGATCACAACTCCTTCCTGGACTCAGAACAAGATGGGAAATGTCGAATGCTACCTAACAAGAAACATTGATGTTCAGGTAAATCTTCATATCATCATCTAGAATAAATAGATGATCACCTAGAAGGCAGCATAATTTGTTAAAAAACAGAGTTCTTTAAACCAAAATGCAGAGATACTCTTCAAATATGAGGAGCAAATAGATAGACTTTTCTCAGAACAACAGTCCATGTGCAACCTATTCACTTGAACCGCAAAAGGAAAAAACAATTTTAAGATACACAAATTAGTTTAAGCATGGAACACCAACAGTGGGCTCCACATTTCAGTAGTGCAACAAAATTCCACATTCACTAGATGTCTGGCGATTTCTGGTAACATAGGTCCAAATGAGAGGTGAACAGGATGATGACCGTAGAAGTCAATCTAATGGGAAATTTTCTGGGGACAACTGATATATCTTGCCAATTAACGTTCCTAAATTTTCTCTAAGAGTGCCTTTCACACATGATTAAAATTTATTGCAGACAAATATCTTGGATGAAGTCCAGTTAAAAAATTTCCCGAGTGAACAGTGCTGAGTACATAAAACGATAAAAATAAAAGCAAATAAAACAAAGAAACAGAAAATGTGCATTAAAAAATCTGCAATCTTGATTGCTGCAAAAGTTTTGTACATGATTCCTCTTAGATAAACTAATACACAGGCTAAATGTAACTAAAAAGATAACCTTTCCTTTCAATAACAACTATTCAAAGAATAAGTCAATCAATAATCCAAAAGAAATATCTTTTACAATCAAAAAGCCACTGCAAGAAACAGTTTTTAATAAAAGTTCCAATTTTTCTGCATTGCTTTCAGACTAATTTTCCAGAAACACAAAATCAGATCAAAAGGAAGTCGACCCACGATTTCCCATCTATGGTTCAACCAGAATCATCATCTAAATCATGAGCATAAGCAAAATTGAAACAGATGAATATACATATACATACAAGAACGAGCACAAAATAGAAGAGAGATGGGAACCAAGGGCTAACCATATTTTCGAAGGCGTTGCGAGGAAGATAAGAGCTTGGATTGAGAAAACAAGGACTGTAACCATGAGGACGCTGCCACCATTTGGATTTGAACCCGTAGGAAACAGATTCAAAAAAACCACGATTTCATTTGTTCATCTCTTTCTCTGTGCTGCTAGCCTGCTGACTGGCATCTCTTGCTCTGGACTGCTGGCCTGGTGGCAGGTCTGAACTCTGATGGGGCAACAATTTGTTCTTTAACTTATTTTATTTCTAATTAAACCCCTAAGTTTCCTCTCAATCATTTTTTGTTGACACATATTCTCAATCTTTTTCAGAACATGATATAACTTTTGACATTTACCCATTTTAACTTGTATGTAGGTTGCTAGCATCTCAACTAAATCCATTTTAGACTCACACTGATTATATTTATTAGTAGCCAGGTTTGAGCCCAAATTCTTATGGATCTCGAAAAAAAATTTAATTTCGGAAGTTTGGACATCCAATGAGTAATGTGCAATTAAAAATTAAACTTAGAAACAATAACACCTATAAAATTCAAAATTAATAGAAATGAAATCCAGTTACATGCAAAACTCATGAACTAAAAGTATGAAATGTTATAAAAAGTTCTTTTGTTTGAAAACTTTTATCTATATTCAACATTGAAATTTAAATGTATTTAAATTTTCACCACTTTTTTTTCTTATATAAATATGGCCTTGGGTTTGGATCTAAGTTTAGGCATGGATAATATCAAATCAGACTCTATTTGACTCATGATTCTTTTACATGGTTTGGAATTGCATACAATTTAAGTTTCAAATTTTAAACCCAAAAAAAAAAAAAGGTAGATCTAGATTGGTTCTGAATAATACCCAACATATTTACATATCTACTTCAATAGCCCATGAGAAATATAAACTCTTATATAAATACAACCTAAATAGTTATGTTTAGTCTCCCTTTTATTTCCTTTTGAAAAGAGTTATGGACCTTATGGTTGATACTTAGTAGTATTTAATGTATAATTATAGCAGTTAGGAAAGAGTGCTTAGAGTTTTTCCCACTTCGGTTCAGGATTGGAATCTTGTGTCTAATAGTTAGGGGGTGAGACGGGTGTGAAGAGAGGTGAAAAATGTGTCTGAAGTTAGGTATGGGAAGAGGTGGGAGGAGGATAGGAAAAAAAAGTAATTTACATATAAAACCCCTATGTTTGCGAGATCAACAATAAAGGCCAGTTAATGACCAAATTAACTCAAAATTGATTAGTTCCATCTAAACCATTGATTTTAAATCCCACTGTATATTTTTCTGGAAAATAAGTTTGGATGGTCCAAATTGGGCCACATTAACTATGACTCAATTCAGGCCACTAATTAGCCTCAATTTACTATGACTCAATTTTGGCCATTGATTAGCATCAATTTAAATAGCCTCAGAATGAGATGTTTCCTATCCCACTACTGTTCATTACAATTCAACCAATTTTTTAAGACCACATCCAACTAGTATGGTATAGTAATATTATCACATATAATTCAAAACTAGGAAATTTCGAAGGATTAGTATATTTATATACAAATTACAACTCTCAATCATAAACTTGTACGATTAAGCAATTAAGTGACTATCCTAAATTTCCATAGATAGTGAACGTTTTGGTACAATTTCCTTTCGAGTGAAGTCCAGATATTAAACACAGTCCGACGACGACAAGACGTCAGTGTGTTATTGATTCAACCAACGAATGAATGGGTGAACGGGTTGGTTATTAAATATATTTAAATGTTATATCTCATAATTTTTAATATAAGGGATATGGTATAGACATTAATAAACTATGATATAGCAAATGTTCATTTTATTTGTTTAGTTATAAAATTATTATGAGAATTAGCAAAACCAAAATTTAATTAGCAATCCACCAACGTTCAAGTGTAAAATTTTATCTATACTTGATGTAATCACCTAGCTTATTTACGAATTTTAAGTGTAAAATTTTATTACAAAAAATACTTGTCTTTCAAATGGATTGTGTAACATGTTATTTTTGAAATCCACTTAGTAATTTATAGACTTTAATGAGTAATGCATTTTATTAAAAGATTCCAAGTAAATTTGTTTTAGAGAAAAAAGAAAAAAAGTTCACATAATATAAAAAGGCTTTTTAGCTAATAAGTTGGCTGGTGGTCTAGCAGCAAATGCACTATATTTACATGATTGCATGCATAAGGTTCGTTCGAACCATTGCACAACTTACGAAAACTTTTCGCACAAAAGTAATGTTCACAAAAATTTTCCCCACAAAAGTAACGTTCTAAACTTCTAATAGGTCTTTACAAAATTGGAAACCCATTTAATCTAATTGAACCATCAGTTTGCTAACAAGTCGGTCCAGTCTCATTAAGTAGCCAGGTGAAAAAGAAGATAAATGGCACGGCAAAGAAAATTTTTCCCACAAAAAAAATGTTCTACCAAGTCTTTATAAAATTGATCGGGTTTCCAATTTAATCCGATTGAGCCACCAATTTGTTCGATAAGTCAACCCAACTCAGCTAAGCGGCCTGGTGAAACAGAAGAGATCGGTTGAGTTTCCAGTTTAACCTAGTTGAACAAACAATGTGTTGACAAGTCAACCCAGTCCGATTAAGTGGTTTGGTGAAAAAGAATATAAATGACATAAAAAGTAAAAGTTTTTTCCACAAAAATAATGTTCTACTAGGTCTTTACAAATATGTTTGAATTTCTATTTAAGTCCGATTCTCCGATTGGACTACCAGTTTGTTGACAAGTCAACCCAACCCGACTAAAGGTACGTTTGATAAAACTAAATCTGAAATCTGAAATCTAAAATCTGAATTCATTAAGTGATTTAATTGTTAAATGCTAAATTTAATACATTTAAATGTATGTCACATTCACTAATAAGTGAACAACTTATCACTTATTTTTGGGAATAAATTTTGGTTAGAAAATTCAGTGCTACTTAATTCATTCGGATCTTCTATTTTCAGTTATCAAACGGTCTGAACATGTTAAGATCTGAATCCATAAGTTTAAGTGCTGAATTGTGTTATCAAACGGGGCCTAAATGGCTTGGTGAAAAAGAAGAAAAACGACACAAGATAATGATGAATTATGTCACATCCCAAGATTCTATCCCATAATAAAGTTTCATTAGCAATAGACTACCTAAATCTCGCTAAGACTCACTCAAGTAACACAATAGTCTATTTATCAAAACACAATTCCTTTTATTGAATTTTACAATGAAATTAAAAGTTATAGTGCATAGCAACGAACCAATCCAAAATCATTCCACTTCTAATATTCTACATAAAGACTCCAACAAAAGTCTAATCTACTATTTGCTAGGTCACTCGTATGGCATTTCAATACCCAAATCAGCATCTATAAAATCTATTAATGTTAGAGATTAGTTACACAGTTCATGAGACCTATGTGCTTAAGCTTTATTTGCTAGGTCACTCGTATGGCATTTCAATACCCAAATCAGCATCTACAAAATCTATTAATGTTAGAGATTAGTTACACAGTTCAGTGAGGCCTATATGCTTAAGTTTTAGATGCATAGACAGATCTAATAAAAGTAATATTCAACAAGTAAAGGAAAATAACAAATAAATCAAAACACAATAAAGGATATGGCAATGGTTTGTTGGTGACAACCTGGTTCCACCTTATACCACCATTATGAACTCAACCTCCTATTCCCAATTGATAGGTCAATTTCGAGAGTGTCTTTCACTCTCGACCCAATAAGTGGACAACCTCCTATCTATGTACTGGATTATGAACCAGTATGTGCAACAATATTGGACATAGCCTGTGCTTGTTTGACGGATCAAGGCACGATGCTGGCATAACTATTTGTACCAGTGCGACAAAATATATAACTAGTATGGTAAGACACATGCAATAAAAATATCATTTTTTGACAAGACAAGTTGATGAACATTTCCCGGTTCGATTAAAGTACACAATAGGCAAATGATTCAATTCACCTCCAGACTGATTCAATGATCAAGTACAATTATCATGTATTTAATATAACAATCACACGTTAATCATATATGGTCATTCATCACTTAAACACAATAAGATCATGCATTATCATTCATCACTTATGGTAGTATTCATCACTTAAAGTACACAATAGGCAAATGATTCAATTCACCTGTAGATCGATTCAATGATCAAGTACAATTATCAAGTATTTAATATAACAATCACACATTAATCATATATGGTCATTCATCACTTAAACAAAAACAAGATCATGCATTGTGGTACTATTTAGACACACAAGAGTAATAATCTTAAATTCCACTTGATCGCTTTTAGCATGCATCTAGCATAGTTACTATATGTAGTGTAAATCTAATACGATATGCTTATAATGCAACAACATGTTAGCATTATAACATTTATATGAGCACAGCATATATTTACATGAATGTAAATGGGCATTGACTTGGATATTTTTAGTGCTAGGTAGGATTGAACCTTTTCCTAATACTATCTTGCTATTGCTGGTTTTCTTTTTCTATCTTCTACAATGATCCTTACTCTTTCTTTTTCTCTTCTTTAGCTCACTTTTCCTTATCCCCTCAGGAGTATGGGTAAAAGTTTCTAATTTTTGACATGCAAATGAAAAGAGATGAAAAGAGAGATGCTCTATTTATAGGAATAGGATGGTGATGAGTTAATAAGAAAAATGATAAAATTACAACACGTGTCATAGGATCAATGCCATGTGTCAAACTTGGATGACGCATGTCACATTAAGGTGACATGTGTATGGACATATGTCAACCTATGCGACATAGGTATGACATGTGTCACTTTAAAAGTGACGTGGCAAAATTATTTATTATTGCAGATTGGTCCTTTAGGTTTGATTGTACTATATTCAAGTCATAGGTAGTTCGTATCCAAATTATTTATTATTTACATATTGGTCTTTTAGGTTTGAGTTCACTGTATTCAAACTAGAGTTAGCTTAAGGATTTAGTATATTTGCACATTGATCCTTCATGTTTGAATGCACTATATTCAGACCATAGGTAGTTCAAACTTTTAGCATTCAAGATTTATTTTTGTGTAATATCATTTAAGTAACTTAAGATATTCCATGTAAATAAGGAAGTACCCCCCATTTAAATTCAATAAAATAGTTTCAAGACCATATTTTTAATAAATAAATAGCCAACTTTCCCCTTGAAGAATAAATTTCGAGTTTCCAATTTAGGTTTTAATTTTAAGAGTCTTAGACCCCATTTGATAACACAATTTAGTACTTAAATTTAATGAATTCATATCTTAACATGCTCAAACCGTTTGATAACCAAAAATAAAACATCTGAATGAATTAAGTGGCATTGAATTTTCTAGACAAAACTTGCTGCAAAAAACAAGTGATAAGCTATTCATTTATCACTGAATGCAATATACATTCAAATGTATTAGATTTGGCACTTAATAATTCAATCACTTTTAGGTCCCATTTGATAACCCAATTCAACACTTAAATTTAATGGATTCAGATCTTAACATGTTCAGATCGTTTGATAATCGAAAATAGAATATCTGAATGAATTAAGTGGCACTAAATTTTTTAGGCAAAACTTGTTCCCAAAAATAAGTGATAAGTTATTCACTTATCACTGAATGTGATACACATTTAAATGTATTAGATTTAATATTTAACAATTCAATCACTTAATAAATTCAAACTTCAGATTTCAAATTTCAAACTTTTGTTTTCAAACTTCAGTTTTATCAAACGCACCCTAATGAATTCAGATTTCGGATTTCAGATTTCAGACTTCAGTTTTATCAAACGCACAGTAGGGTTATATGATCAAAAAAATTTTAGAAAAAAAAGGTTTAGCCTAATTTAACCATATGGAATTTTTTTATTTTAATTTTCTAAGTATTTTAAATACCTAATTTTTTATGGTACTTAGTCTTCATAGATTAGTCAAACTTGAGCGCGTATAACCCTGAACCGTATTACGTATTCCTTAACTATAAATATCATAGTGGTATAGATTTCATTTATTAAGTGCTTTACTATATCAGGAAATCCTCTTTCATAATTATGACCATATGACCCAATTGTGGGGTTTGATAAATTAAGTAACCATAAAAATAGAAATAACATATTATAGTTTGCCTATTTATTTATTTTTTTATTTAAATTTAACTCCTCTTATCGAAGAGAATAAGAAGTTTTAGATACTCAGTCTTTACAAAATCGATCGAGTTTCTGATTTAATCCGTTTGAACCACAAGTTGGTTGACAAGTCACTAGGTCTTGTGCTCGTCCAATCAAATTAAAGACCTAACCCGACTAAGTGGGTCCATGAAAAAGAAGGTAAATGACACAAAATCATGACGAATCAAGTAACTATAAAAATAGAAATAACATATCATAGTTTGCCTTTTCTATAAGCTCTATTCATTTTATTGACAACGATCTTGAGATTACATGGATTAGGCACTCCCCCAAACAACTGTCTGAAATCAGTAATAGAAAGAAAAACTATACTTCCAATCCTGATCAAAATTTACAAAAGACTAGGATCAAGAATAGCGAGTGACACTCCTAACTCCAAACACAGCTCCAAGTTTTGTTGAAGCCGAGGTATAGGTCTCCAACCGAGTAGAATATTGCATATATCTTAAAGGATTAGAATACTACGTACATCTTAAAAGATTTGCTTGCTGATAGCAGAGGGACAAACTGACGAGTTCATGAATAACTTTTGATTTCTACTCCTTCAAATGGCATATACTATAGCAGCAAAGGCTACTCATTTTCCACAGCAAAAAAAATTCTTTTAAGTGCAGTGTTGAGCTTGTCATTGCAACTCATCAAACCAACCCTTTGGATCTCTATGTATTAAATATTTCTTCTGCATGCAAGATCAGATAGAAGCTCAAAAAGGACATAAGAAGAGCATATATTCAATGGATTCATCAACATCAGAGCATTAAACACAAGAGTCATCAACTACCATTCCCCATGGTAATAGTCTATGCTTGATAGAGAGCCTATGTTTACACGTCAACCATAGAATAAAAGCATGTCTCAAGACATGCTTAACACCCCCACACTTGTTTGTTTTTAGAAGACAGGAGGACCAAAAACAGTAAACTATTCAAATGCATAGCTTGTAGTATAGCAGCCCTTCGAATTGACAGTCCAAATAGCAGAATCAGTTTTTACGGGAAGAGGAACAAGTGAAGGTGGGGTAGCAGCCACCAACTGCACCACTTCATTAGTACACCTTTTACTTGTAGGCCATAACCAAGCTTCATCTTTAATAATAGAGGATACTCTAGTATGCTCAACTTCTAAACAAATGAATGACACAAGGGGAGAACATTTGAACCACAGGACCAAGAGGATGCCACCAATCCTGCCCCAAGTTGATCATTTGCTCATTCCCACTACCATTTGAATGCATTGCCTGATGATAGGTCTCAAATTTAAAATTTTACACCACTTCTAAGAGAAAGAGGTGTTAGGATTAACAGTCTAGAAACTTACACCTTTCCACAGATAAGAATGCACCACCTGATCTATAAGGAATCTTTCTTATGAAAGATGTCTCAAATGTGTGTAAACATCACTAAACCACCCTCAGATGCTAGTTTACAGGCTTCCATCCAGCTCACCTTTGCCTTTGTACATAGCGATTTAGGTCAAGACCATAAAATGGCATTTAGTAGGCTATCAACTTTCTTACTCAGTTGCTTGTGTAAGATGAAAATGCCACCCCGATATACAAAGAAATTGTTCAACACAGATTTAATTAGAGTTTGGAGACCAACTTTTGACTTGAGCAAGGATCTTATCAATGATTGTTTGACAGTCATCGGTCATCCATCTAGAAGAGATCAAAGGGAACCCCAGACACTTGATAAGTAAATGATGTTGAGGCGCACATATAATATCAGCAAGATCACCACAATTCTCTTTTGGGACACTAGCCATAAAAATTCCTGACTTGGCCATATTAGGCTTAAGTCCGCGCAGCTCAGTAAATCATGCAAAATTTGCTTAATAGTGCATAAAGACTTAGTGTTTACTACAGCAACTAGGAACAAATTATCAGCAAAAATAATGTGCAACAACCCCAACGATTCACATTTGGTTGGGTAATCATGCCCCATCACTCTTATATTGTCATCCAAGAGTTGTTTTGTAACCAGTAAAAATAGATATGGGGATATTGGATCCCCTTGTCTCAATCCTCTGCTGCTACTAAAATAACCCTTCAATCATCCATTCAAATTGATAGAGAATTTCGCAATACAAAAAGAATTTCTTACCCACTCAATGAAAAGGGGAGGAAAGTTCAAGATTTTCATTACTTCCAGCAAAAAATTCCTACTTTACAGTGTCGTACACCTTCCTGATTTCAACTTTAACCACACATCTCTGTTTTCCACCTTTCTTGTGATAATTTCTGACTAGCTCATGCATAAGTAGAACATTATGAGATGAAGCTCCTTTTAAGGAAAGCAGCTTGCCTGCTAGAAACCAAACCATCAAGGACTTGCTTTAATCCATTCATGATGATTTTAGAGTACATTTTGTACACCACATTGCAGCATGCAATTGACTTGTACTTTCTCATACCTACTTGATGTGCTATCTTAGGAACCAGTATGAGGATGGTGCTATTGAAACTAGCAAGAATAGTTTGAGAAGTAAAGCAATAATGGATAGCTGCAATAAAGTCATTCCTTACAACATCCCGGTTTTTTCTTAAGAATGTCGCTTGTGTATCCATTTTGCCCTGATGCAGTACCTTCCTTCATTGAAAAGAGAGCTGGCCATACCTCTTCATTACTGATTCTCAGGACTAATAATTCTGCTTGTTGCTCAGACAGTTTACTTACAAGGACATATTGTAATCTCTGCCTCATTGATTCAGTCACCACACTAGTCTTAGCAAGTAGTTTTTGATAGAATAGATTACCCTCATTTTTCACTTATTCATAATCAGCAAGTCCCTCTCCAATACTAGTAGTGAGAGTAAGAATCTTATTCCGAGTGTGATGAATCTTCAAATTTCTATGATAGAAAGTAGTATTGGTGTTACCAGCCTACAACCATTTTACTGTGTATCTATCACGAAGAAACTTTTCTTCAACAAGGACAAGTGCAAAATATTTAACATGTCCCTTTTAGTATCCTGAAGGCCTATTTATTTTTACCTAAACTTAACCCTCTTTATAATAAATTATAATCAAATCGAAGAGAGTAAAAGTTTCGGTGGTGAAATCTTTAGATTGAAGTTGAATGTTGGTACTACATAGCAATTGAAAAAGCTTAGTGAAAAAATTGTGATGCCTACAGAAGTAGGAAGGACTTCTTGTGTAATTAAAAGTAGAACAATAATATATGAGCTCCGAAAGGAAATAATTCGAAAAACAAAACTGAAAAGGACAGCCACCAAAATCACCACTACTTTTACTTAGCTCTCTCTGCCTCATCCCCAACTTCCCCATGGAAAACAACTCCCAGCAAGCCCAAGCGGCGGCGGCCGCTGCTGCGGCGGCGGCTCAGACCTCAGCGGCAGCATACCCAGGTCAGCCACCGTACCACCACCTTCTCCAACAACAGCAGCAACAGCTTCAAATGTTCTGGAACTACCAGAGACAAGAGATCGAGCAAGTGAACGACTTCAAGAATCACCAGCTGCCATTAGCCCGGATCAAGAAAATCATGAAGGCCGACGAGGACGTCCGGATGATCTCCGCTGAGGCCCCCATTCTCTTCGCCAAAGCCTGCGAGCTCTTCATCTTGGAGCTGACCATCCGCTCGTGGCTCCACGCCGAGGAGAACAAGAGGAGGACCCTCCAGAAGAACGATATTGCGGCTGCCATTACTAGGACCGACATTTTCGACTTTTTAGTCGACATTGTGCCGAGGGATGAGATCAAGGACGAGGCCGCCGGACTGGGAGTCGGCGTCGGAGTTGGGATGCCACCGGGAGGAATTCCTGTGGGGTCTGCGGCTAGTGGGGTGCCTTACTATTACCCCCCCTTGGGCCAGCCTGCTCCTCCTGGAGTGATGATCGGCAGGCCCGCTGTTGATCCGAGTGTTTATGTGCAGCCGCCCCCTCCGCCGTCGCAGGCGTGGCAGTCGGTTTGGCAGACGGGTGCGACGGATGATGGGTCTTATGGTACTGGAGGTGGAGCTCCTGGTGGAGCCAATAGTGGCAGCCAGGGCAACCTCGACGGCCAAGGGTAATGGCATTTGAAATTGCTTAATTTTTTTTACCTTGATCGTTTTTGTGTTGATAAGAGTTTGTCTTAGTCTGTTTAGAAATGGCTGGTTGCGAAATTCCAGTTGTATTTTTTTTCTTTTTTTTTTTTGCTGCAGATCTGTTCCTGTGGATGCTAATTTAATTTCTGATTTGGGACCCTTCACTTGGGGCCTTTTGTGTTTCTCTATGATGTGGTACTGTTTGTCTTTGAAAAGTGCATTCTTTCTCCCTTATTTTGGAAGAATAGCTGGAAAAATTAGAAATTGAAATCTAACATTAAGTACCAGATGATATTTCATATGATGGTAAATGTCGAGTGAGATGCTTGACAAGGTAATTTATAGTTTTTTACGCTTTCTCCATTTGCTACATGTCTCAAAGATTGAATATTGATTAGGTGGTTTCAATTCTTAGTTAGTGACGGTAAATGTTGTTGAAAAGTGTCTTAAAATTAAAATGATACGTCGGGGTGTTGTGGATATGTTATCCATTTAGGTTTTGATTTTCTTTGATGATAGATACTATTTCGATGGTTGCTATTGATTTTGGCTATTCCCACAGGTAGGTAGTGTCTGATAGATACTGTCTGGAATACTGGTGATTGGTGCATGATAGTTGTCGGAAGCTAAATTGGGATACGTTTTAGTTGGCGGTGATTTAAGAATGTTGGATCTACTTCACACCTTTAAAACTTCTCTCTGACATTCTTGGAATGCTGCTGATTGGTGCATGATAGTCATCGGTAGCTAAATTGGGATACCTGTTAGTTGGCGGTGATTAAGAATGTTGGATCTACTTCATACCTTTCAAACTTCTCTCTGACATTCTCGGGATGCTGGTGATTGGTGCATGATAGAGGTCGATAGCTTAAATTAGGATATGTGTTAGTTGACGGTGATTTAAGAATGTGGATCTACTTCAAACCTTTCAAACTTCTCTCCGCCATTCTTGTGTTTTTACTATCTAAAATTGTTTCTGCCTGACTTGCTGTGTCACCCAAAAGCTCGAGCAAATGTACATACTTTTCATCTAATGATGTGTAAAGGCTTGATGAAGTAAGCTCCAAGAGTTAAGATACTGTATCGTCTTCTTAAAGTTTGTCTTTTCATATTTGTTGTGAAGAAGCGATAGGTTGGGCAGTTTTTATTCAGAATTTGGTTTTTGCTTAGGTTTTTAATTGTGTCAGGTTTGAAGTCAGTCTAGCATTTCTTCATTGCTTCATGAAAGTTAGTGGAACACACAATCTACTTTTTTTTATTAATGTGTGTAAGTGGTGTGAGAATTTTGTTGGTGGCTAATATGTGACAGTGGTTAGAAGAGATAAGGATGCCCACCTACATCAGACCTTTCCATGTGTCTCCATTCTTTCTTTGTTACTATACAAGATGAAATTGCTGTTTTTACTAATTATGATTGAAAAATTAGGCAATGAATCCCTCACATGCTCAAGCAGCTGATATGGAGCACATTCTTCCTATGTAACAGATATCTAAAGGCCTGCTGAGTGGTGGACATAATGGCAGATGATATTTAGTATAATACTTGAAAGAGAAACGATTGGAAGGAAAATAATCAAGCATAGAATTGTGCAGAGACTAGGGACTCAGTGGAGTCGTTAGTACTTTAAGATATATAGTACATTAAATTGACATTGATATCAACACGATGATGATGATAGTAATAATAATAGCATCAACAATATAGGGGAACAAAAAGCTGTTTAGACTTGTTTTTATTTATTTTCCAGTGCTGTTTCGCATTTATATCTTTGTTTGGATCTCTTACGCTATGAGTTTAAATCACATTTAATAAATGTTTCAGTTTAACATATTATACTGTAATGTGTATTTCTGCTATGCTGCATTTAATTATGTGAAATATGTATACATGTTCAATGACTTAAAAGTGCATGATGAAAGTGCACGTACATATTCCTTGCCCCAGAATATGACATTCTATGTGTTCCTAGGAAAAGAAATGTTGCCAAATAAGTACACAAAAACAGGCCATTGAAAGGAATTGAAGAAAACTACCTTGAACTGAAACTTGGTTTGCTTGCATGGTTAAGCCAAGTGTGCTTAAGGGAGAATTAAGTGCTACTTCCCTCATATGATAATCTTCCCCCTTTTAAACTAACTATCTCCATGTGAGCCCCCCCCTTCCCCCTTTTTGTCTCTGCCTTTGAAACATGGTGAGTAGAGAAACCAAGGGAGAAACAAGAAACTACCAAAACTGTGATCCTTCCGTTTTTTTTTTTCAAGATCTAATTTGGAAGAATTAAGTGTGGAAACATTCATGTGCAATTAACTTTTGTGGAATTCCCCTCAGTATTTACATGCATATGAATCTCTTCATAGACAATAAAACATATACATTAGTGATTATTAAAATTTTTTGTATTTCTGTTTATTCATGCCATGGTCTGTGTTTCAGATTAAGTTGAAAATTTGAATATTTATCTTGAATTGGTTTCAAAAGTCAACCTCATGAATGAGTTCTGTTAACCCCAGAAATTATTGGTTTAAATAGCTTGAAGGGGTTTATTAAGTTCTGTATCTGAAGCTCTAAAGTTCAGACCTCACATTAAGTTGTCACCAATCTAATTCTAAGAAAGCCCTTGCAACCTAAAAAAAGAAAAGCTGACATCCATTTACTGCATTGGCAAAGGAGGAAATAAGACTGAAAGCTATGCATCAAAAATGTTGAATAAAGGATAAGGAAAGAAGTCTATAATCCCTTTTCTGGATTCTTAATTTTGAGAGAATAATTAGAACTCCATTGGGTCTGATTCATAGTTGAATGTGATTGACAACATAATCCATGGGATCAGTACCTTCCAGAGCCTCTCAGCTGCCTCCTTTTTATCTTTTCTCCCAATCAAGAATCTGCAGCCACCTCATTTCTATCTGCCCACATTCTATTGTTTCTCCCAACCAAAGAATCTGCAGCCACCTCAGTTCTATCCACAGGGTGGAGATTGCTCTTCGCTTTCCTTCTGGATATTAGTCTCTAATTCAATCCAACTTACTGACCTGAAGCCGAAGAAAGTTCACTAAGTCTATTGATAGCCAGATGTTCTTTGAGTTCTTAATTCTTGCCTGTTGGATAATTCAACTCTGACATGGGGCTCCCAGTGGGAAGCTTATTGGCTAGTTGCTTATCAACTGGTTCATAATTATATTGGGAAAAGCTTTCCTTTTGCCTAACTGGGATTCAAGTGCATTATCAAATAATGTCTGTCATATCTGGTGAAAATTGTATGATGCACTGTTAATTCATACCGTAGTCTGTGATTCCCTCTGGAATTATTGAAGTGGTTTCAAAAGTCAACCCCAAGAATTAGTTCTGTTATCTCAGGGATCAGTTCGATCACTAACTATTTTGTCAGTCTTGATTTTGAGATGTCGCTTTCTCTGTAGCTTGGATTGACCATGTATGTTGTGTATTGTCAAATGCACAAATAATTAAGTCATGGGTTGGCATGAACTCTAGATTTATGATTATGTTCTCTTGCTTTCATTGATTATTAATTTCTTCTGAGACCTTATGATAAGATCCTTGAGAAAAGATTGGAGATGAGGAAATATATGTGAAGCAGAACACCAGACATGGTAACTGTCAAATCTAGTGTAAATTGTGAGGATGGACAATATATGGTGCACTGTTCTGGCAGCTTCATATGATGCTATGAAGGAGGAGTTGTATAGGCATTATTTTGGTGTATATTGGAGTTTGCTGGGTGTTCGAGTTTGATAGTTCTATGCAGTCGGTTGGGGCAAGCATAAAATTGTGAGGATGGACAATATATGGTGCACTGTTCTGGCAGCTTCATATGATGCTATGGAGGAGGAGTTGTATAGGCATTATTTTGGTGTATATTGGAGTTTGCTGGGTGTTCGAGTTTGATAGTTCCATGCAGTTGGTTGGGGCAAGCATAACTAAGTGTGGCAAAGTAGGAGGCTGCTGTGACAACTGTCTTGGTGGTGTACTGACGTGCAAAAGCTTTCTTTGCTTAATGTGATCTTGAGCGTCTGAGATTCAGTTTAAGGAAAGTTTCTTAGGAGTGAAGTGTCTGCTGCTTTCATTAGAAAGTGGGTACTGGAGAAAGAAGGGGTGACTTACAACTAAGATTAGACTTTTCAGTGAATGATGTTGAACATGGCAGTCAGGTATTTTCATGGGAAGTGGTGGTTCATCTGCTGGAAAGAATATAGAGAAAGGTTCTGTAGTAAGACAGAGAAGAGCAATATAAAGGAAGAGACAGAGGTAAAAGTTTTAAAGAAACATGGGCATGGACCTTCATATTAGAATTTTTATTTTCTTCTGATCTTTTATGATTTTCTTTCCTCAGCTTCAGTTGAGAAAGCTGTACCTTTTTTTTCTGTCAATACCTAAATCCCGGTGTTAGTCAGTGGGGAAATAATAGCATCAAGGCACTGTAAGATGAATTGCTATGTATTGATTTAAGGCTTTAATTTTCTATTCTCATGATAAACTGCATGATTGCTTAGGAAACTTATACTTAAAGTGGCAATTGATTAGTTGAATGCCCCATCAGCAGTCAAGACTTCAAAAGATGATATCCTAGAGCAGTGCATTTAGATAGTTTAGCAATTTAATATTTTGTGTGATATATCTATATGGTTTAACATCACTGCAGAGATGGTTCAGGTCTTTATATAGCTTGCTTAGGTACTAGATTGATATTTAACTTCAATTGACCTTGATTTATGTTAGAGATATTCCAAAAAAGTTCATGCCCTGTATGTTTATTGTAAAAACATGATGATTTGATCTAGAGATATTAATTCCATAAAACACTGGAATTATTAGTAAATGAAATGGAGTTACAAGTGGCTTAGCAGTCAATCTCTTGTGCTAACATATTGCTTCAGTCTCTTTACCCTCAGTTTACCATAGTTATGGAACATTTTTTTAATGCTATTATAGCCCGGTGTTAAGTAACATTAATTTGGGATATTAGTGACAGTATAGCTCAACTGTTGGACTAATTCATGTTTTGGAAAAATGCTTATCTGAAACTTAGCTTTCCTGGAAACTACTTTTTTGAAATTCCATGTACACACAGGATAATTGAGCTCAACCTAACACTGTTTCATATGACTTTTCAGGTGAGCAAGAGCTGCTGGAAGCGAAGGTTGCTTGTCTAGACTCAAGAAGGAACTCTTTGAGTTCATTTGAAGTAAATGTATAATTATTGCTGTCTAATTTGATGTAAACTCCTTGTAGGTCTCTTGTAATATCTAGGACTTCAATATTTCCAGACTGAAACTGTAATATTTGATCTAATACCTCCTTGATGGATAATTCCTTCTTAATGTAGTTGGAGGATTCATTCTGTATATCATATCTTGTTAGTTTAAGCTGTGAATCCGTGACTTTGAGAGCAAAGAAGCGGAATGCCTAGTTTGATCAAAAGAAGATGCAAAAGAGAAATTCCAAAATGCATCTTCTAAAAATATTTTAAAAAAAAATGACAGAAACTGAGAAGCAAGGAATCTGCTTGTCTTTAGGTGGTAAGACAGAAGTTCAGCAAGGAAAGTACCTAGGCCTCCCAACGGTGGTGACCACAACTAAGGATCAGATCTTTGGATTTATCAGAGAAGGAGACTGGAAAGTTGGAAGAATCAGTTGCTCAGTTCTGCAGGAAAAGAAGTAATGTTGAAAGCTGTCAATACGGCCATGCCAACATATGTGATGTCTTTCTTGAAGCTGTCCAGAGAATTATCTAAAGAAGTCAGTACTCTCATGGCTAATTACTGGTGGGAAAAACAAATATAAAGTATAAGATGCATTGGAGATCATGGAAGACTTTATCTCAAGGAAAAAGAGAGGGAGGTTTGGGATTTAAAGACTTGGAAGTCTTTCAATAAGGCTTTACTGGCTAAGCAGGTTTGGAGATTCTTGACTAGACCAAACCTTCTATTCAGTAGGTTCTTAATATCCAAATACTTCCCAAAGGATTCAATTCTCAAATGCATAGTGCAGAGCAATTCTTCTTGGATTTGGCAAGGACTTATGGGGGCTAGAGACCTGCTGAGCAAAGGAAGCATAAGGAAAATTGGGAATGGGAGGAGTACAATGCCATCAGCCTATCAGAACAATACGGAATGCTCAGAGAGAATGGGGGTATATGAGGAAGTGATGGCCAAAAAACCCAGAATTAGTACAGTAGAACTGGACCAGTTCATGAAATATACCAACAAGGGTCTGAGCCAACTGAAAATAATTCTATAATCTTGAGGATTGCTACTCAACAAAAGCAAGGACATTCCAATATGGGAATTGGAATAGCAGCTTTCAGGAGTTCATCCCCAGTAATTGCTTGTTGGGCAATGAAGGAATTTAGCACCGGAAGTAGGAATGCAAATGATGCTGTGGCTATCAAGCTGGCTATGTGCAAGGCAGTAGAGTGACAATGGAGAAATGTTGTAATCAGATGCAAAGTAAAGAACTCCTACGGCAGATCGCAACACAGAGAGCTGAAGATTGTGTTATGGCTACCTTGGTCGAAGATATATCAAGTTTGAAGGTGCTGTTTCAACAGTGCTCCTTTTGTTTAGTTCAGGAAGAAAGTAATGGAATTGGCAACAAGATTAGCTCAGATGCTCTAGATACAGATCAGGATGAGGAGTGGTTAAATTCTTAGTGTTAAGGAACACTTTTGTATAGTTAATCGAGTCTTTACTTGACGCTGTAAAGTTTGTTTAAGTTATTACCGTTTCGGAAAAAAAAAAAAATACAAATCAGTGTCTTAAACAGCTTAATGAAGCAAGCGTATGATTGCATACTCTCTGCACTCTCTCTTCCACATTAGGTTTTGCAATTTCTTGGTTCCTATAGAAAGATGAGACGTCCCGCAGTCCTGTATGGAGCAAGAAAGTGTCATTTACACAACAACAATGCATTCATGCTCCGGCTATAGTTGAGGATTTTTTTTTTTTTTTTGTGTCAGAAATAAGAGAATAGCAATGTTTATATAAACAGGTTAATAAGGTATTTTCCAATTATCGATGAAATGTTGATCTAAGGTTGAGATCTCGAATTTAGAGATCTTGGGTTCCAATTCTCCATTCTCCCTTCCCCTGCAGTAGTCTACTAGGATGAGACATCCAACTTTGAAGTTTTTTCTTCATGAATATATTGTTATTGAGGTACATCTCTGTTTTTTTTTTTTTACCTGAGAAAAAATGTTATGTCCAGGAAATTTTTCTAGACTTCTTGATCACTACATTGCCTTCCTTTTGATGAGTTCCTGATGACCCTTTATGCTTTTACTTACTTAAAACTTGTACTTCTTGTTTTCCTTTTGTGGTATGTTTAACGTGATATCATTATGCAATTATGAGATATTGTCAAGAAACTGGTATTTCTAATCAGTCCAATTGCTCCTCCAATCAAGAGAACTGGTCTAGTGAATTTCATCGACATATTCATATTACCTTCCTGTATCCTATGCTTGTCTCGTGAAATAATTAATTTAACTTCACTCCGTCTGTGAAATATTTGTTGATTGGATCGAAACTGAATTGGATATTAAATATTCTTAACCCCTGTTTCATTGACTAAGAAAAATGGCATGGATTGCGTGATCTGTGTTAAGTGCAACATGAGAATTCAAGCTTCAGTTTTCAAAGTCAAAAGCAATGCTTCAAAGGATTTTTTTTTTTTTAACAGGTGTCAAATTGGATACTTCTTAACACACTTAAAGTACACCTAAATTATCATTTTTTTAATATAAAAATCATAATTTCATGCATGAGATCTACATTAATGGCAGAAAATATATCATCAAACATGTCACAGAAATGAAATACCTCATCAAACATGTCACAGAAATAACATATCTTAAGATCTATAGATACATCAAATTTGAGAAATTACAAATATAATTTCCAACATAATGCAAATGGTATCAATCGCTTCACAATCCAATGAACATTTGTGCATGCCTTCTCTTGTCAGATTTACTATTTAACTGCTTCAAGTTCTTATATAAATTTGAGATCTAACAAAACAAATTCAATATTTTCATATCTAATGAATAGATCTGAAAAAATTGAGATTATACAAAGAAAAACAAAACAAAAAACTAAGAGAAAACCGCACTAGAAGTCTTGGGAGGGAAGAAACTCTCACTGAAAAAACTCTAAAAGAAGAAATTTTCATTAGGAAACCTAAAAAGAGAACAATACTCTTCATTAGAAATTCAATTCTAGGAAAGACTTTATTAACTACCAACATAAAAAGAAACCATTGCGAGGAGGGAGGTCTTCCCTCCTCCCACAAAATAAGGTGAAGGCATTGTTTTGTTTGGCAATAGTGGAGGAAATTAGAGCAAAGGAAGAGAAGAGAGAGAGAGAGAGAGAGAGAGAGAGAGAGAATTTGAATGTACATATTCATATTTATCGCGCTTATATATTTAGCAAATTCTCAAAGTAATGACACTTTTACAAACAATGAACACATTTAACGAGTACTCATGGGCAAACCTACTCTAAAATTTTTAACAAAAATGCAGGCAATCTTTCCAATGAGAAGTATTACATTGAGAAATCTTCATCAAACGCCAAATCCCAGAAATTGATATGATGGCCAAAGTTCAAAACATAAGAAGAAAATATGATCTTAGTATTTTTAATCACATGGAAAATAACATTATTAATAATAAAAACCAAAAAACATCCCTAGCATCAAAATGGCTACTTTAACCGATCGTGATTCCTATTCAGCTAGTAAAACTAATATTTCTTATTTCTTTACAAATGATTTTACTTGCTAATTTTTCCTCCTGGATGACAGAGATTAGGTGGAATAAACAAAAAGAAGGGTCTCCATAGAAAGCTTCATCACAGCAGGGATATTTCCTCATTGGACTGCTTAACCTCTGTTGAGGGCAGAGATTTGAGCATTAGCTGAATTAATGAAACCTTCAGCATTGTAGTTCTGCTCGATGTTTGAAAAATCCTGCATGCAGAAATAATAGAAATAAATATGGAGAAATGGTTCATACGGCTGGAAAAATCATTGATTTCAGCAATTAAGAGGAAATAAATGATCTCAGTGTTTTTTATGAAACAAAAATTATGTGGAGATGATCTCTTTACCACTGATGATTTTAAATGTAAATAAATAGTTACTTTTGCTAGAAAACAAATTAATTCATATAATTTTTCTCAAGGAGTTGGTGAATTTTTTTTGTTGTTTTGGTTAAAAAACTTGAAAAAGGAATCTGTATGTATCATCTGTATTAATATGATTGCATGTAGCCAAGCATAATTTAAAGATTTTAGTGCTTATTCAGAGAAGCAATAATGACACCTGAGGGAAAACAACCATTATATTTGGCTGCGACTACAAACAGATAATTTTTTGACTAATAAAGTGAGAGAGAGAGAGAGGGGAGAGAGAGAGAGCTTTAACATAAGAAGAGTAATAAACATGTAATAATTAGTTAAAAGGAAAATTATGGACCAAACAAGTTCGGGTTAAGCTAATAGCGTGTATTTTTAGGTTTAAATTTCTTGACAAAAAATTTCTTTACACTGCCATCAGAAACCGAAAATCAATTATTTTCTTGACAAAGTTACAAAACTAGCTAACAAAGAAATGTTAGCACTTAAAAGTCTCTGAGTGACTCACTGCTAAAAAGAACTGAACAATTTTATAGTGGCCACAGAGTTGCACCATTTAAGTCTTTTTCTTGATTGAGAACAAAACGCAGGACCCCTGAAAAAGACAGTCACAGTTCTGAAAGTAATCTAAGTAGAATCTGAAAAGACACTCAAAAGTTCTTAGACCTTTACTGATTCAGCAATTTGTTTGGACTAACTATTGTCAAATTCCTCCTGAACGTGAGGGTATCCCTTGGACTGTTAAAGATCCTTCAGAAGTAAGGTTAGAAGCCTGGTTTTCTCTATATTGTCTTCCTCTTCAGAAGGGAACACATGGCATTTGGACACAACAGAGACATGCTTAAATACAGAGCAATGTTGCATTATTCCCCTGGCTGTTTTGTATTAATTGAACTCAAAGCAGGAAAAGGTTAAGAACAGGTAAAAAGCATCCAAGCAACAGATCAAATACTCATTAAGAGGTGAAACACCATAGTGTTGTATGTTTATAATTTTATATGGTCAAATATAAATGTAAACACTACAAAAATAACTGATAAAAATTTAGTTTGGTGGCATGTAGCCAAGCATACTTACATGAGGTGAAGGCAAAGATGAACTTCCAGTCTCTATCAATTTTGTTAAACAGAAATCTGTAGCCTGTAAAAGCAACAATGTTGAAAACCAATTAGAACTTCTGAATAGAATGTAATATGATCTATCATAAATGAAGCCTACATAGTAGCCAAATGTGTGAGCAAATTAATCCTATTTTTCGAAGGGAAAATGGCAGTTTTGGACAGACACTGTGTGACAATGGACTAGTTTAGCCATTTGTGCTTCAAAATAAAAATTGATTGGGCAAGTTTCATTAATTTGATAGCAATAAGACATTTCAAGATAGAGAAAGAGATGACTCAAAAAATAAGATCATTTTTTTTAAACAAGGCAAAATGTACGTCTGGAATGTTATTATCTCTAATGCAAATTCCCTTTTCTGCTTGCTCTTGAGATAATAAATTAAAACCCCAGAGAACGTTAAAAGAATTAAAGGCAAATTCCAAATTTAAAAAAAAGAAAAAAGAAAGAAGAATGTAGTCCAAAATCAGCATTTATTTCCTAGGCATTTTGAGCTGAATATTCAAAGTCAACAAATCTCAAGATTGAGCAAATGAATAGAAAAATGATCTTGCTTACAATTTAGCAATCATACTACATGTCTATATACAAGACAGATGGTCATTCTCTTCCGCTATCTTCTTGGGTTGCTGCCTCTTTGATATCAACAGTAAAACTATATTCCTGGTCACATCCCAAATAGGAGTCACTCATGAAATATAACATGTAGTTCCTTCTTCCAGCTTCAGCAGAAGCCTCGAAATCAAGTCTGACTTTGGACTTCCTATGGAGAGTAACCCTCTTATTGGCAAGCAATTGATCAGTTTTAGTGTCACCAACCACAAGCCACCATCCTTCTTCCTTAACTTGGGGATATCTAGGGGCATCAACAGGTCCAATTTCTGCTCTCCCCTCAAGATCTCTTTCAAGAGTTACATGCACCATAATATTTTCTCCAGCCCTCACATTATCACTGTCAGGAACATCATATGCTAAATCAATGTTAGGGAAACAGTTACAGAATCGTGCAATATCCAACAACTGTGAGTCAGACATTTGCAAAAGCTCGCACCTTTCATCATCCTCCATCTCCACCAAATCAAAAACTGTCTCTATACTCTTTCCAGGGTTCTCTTGGCACTTTTTGGCCAGTTCTTTGGTAAAATGTGGGAGTTGCAGGAGCATGGAATCACGTTCCCACATGCCCTGAGTTACCATCTGACTCACTTCCATTGTGAGAAGGGCAAGACTAAGCCAACCATTACTGGAAATAACATCAACCATGGCTTGGAGCAACCTTGAAGCAAAAATAAGCACCCCTTGCTGGTCAGATGCCAAATTCCCACCTAAAAGTTGCCGAGAGAAGTGAGCTTGCAGCAAAGCATTAGCTTTGACCTGAGGGTCTGTGCATTTTGAGTTATCAGAGGAGAAACGTTGGTGATTAATCAACCTCCTAATCAGCTCTTCTTCACCCGGTCTAATAGGAAGTTGTTCATACTCTGAAGCTGATGCCAAGATATCCAGTAAACCCTTCAATTTGGTTTTGGAGTTCAAAGAAGAACTAAAACGTTCAATTGTGCTGTAACTAATATAGTAGTATGATGCTATCCTGCCAAGATTTACTGGCGAAAGTAAGAAATCATCTTCAACAAGAACACATTTACTTGCTTCAAGATCACTTATTGTGTTCTCAACCAGCTCTGACAGGTGATCAGATAAATGTCTGTGATTAACACCCTGCAAATTATAGTAGTTTGGATTCTGTGTGAGCCTCCTATACATGAATGTCCATGTTAGATAATCCACAGCATCCTGCTTGTTTTGTATGACCCTAGCAACCACCTCAGCATTCAAATTGTCGTGCAGATAATGATGCAAATGGCTTTCAACTGGGAATGCTTCACATAGGAACTTCTTGTAGTATTCCTTCCGTGGTGCATGACAGAAGATGACAACTTTCCCAAGTTATCAATAAGAGGTCGACTGGCATGACCCATCATCTGCAGCAAATCAGTAACAGGGTAGTCACTAGGAGCATTTTCTCTGCCATCATAATGTTGCGTGCCCATAATCACCACTAGATGTGCAGACAAGGCCACTCCCCAACACATTGAGCTACTCATAATACACAGTTGAATCCCTCCAGTTTCAAACAGAGTCTTAACTATATCTTGATCAGTACCAGTTAAGCCCTCATGCAAATAACCCACACCATACCGAAGTGTCTCTTTCAATGTAGGTTCTTTGATTCTATCAATGAAAGGTTCTAAATCTCCTGCAGACTGTAAAAGGAACATTATTTTGTCTGTGTCCACACTTGCATAAGTCATCAGATCCACAGCAGTCAGGCGGGCATGCTTCCTGGTAGGAACAAACACAATTGCAGGTTTCCCTTTCATGGCATGTTTGACGATAGCAGTATAAGCAGGTTTCGTCATGGCCTGCGTCCTGGCTTCAAAATTAGCAACATCGATGCTGTGAACATGAACTTCCAAGGGTACAGGCCGCGCACCTGGAGGAAAGTTGAAAAGACTATGAGAGTTAGCTCCAATCCATTCTCCCAAATCCTTGGCATTAACAAGAGAAGTTGATAAAGCAACAATCCGGATCTTGTTCTCAAGCTGACTTGCAATATTTCTCATTCTAGAAACTATAACCTCCAAAATAGGACCACCCTGGCCCCCAATCAGGTGGAGTTCATCAACAATGAAAAGACTAACTTGCTGAACATGCTTCGGCTGTTTCCAACGGCGAGATATAGCATCCCATTTCTCTGGAGTGCTAATAATTATATGACCTCTTTCAAGCAGTTTGATATCTGGCGCTGTCTCACCAGTTAACTCAACCACTTTCATCCCTAGCCCATCGCCAAACTTCCTTTTCCAGTCATTATACCGCTCCTTTGCAAGAGCCTCAATAGGAGCAATGTATACAGCACGCAGGATACTTTCAGGACCTTTTTGGTGATTTCTCAATATGGCAAATTCTGCACAAATTGTCTTTCCACTACCAGTGGGTGCAGCTACTAAGACATTGTCATCTGAGTTGTACAGGATACTGAAAACCTGAGTTTGAACAGGATTAAAGTGCTTGAACTCTTGATATAGAGCTTCATAAGATGGATTTCTTAAAGCTCTCACAGGCAAGGGTTGCAAGTCTAATAACTCCGTGGGAGGAGGATACTTCTCTGGCAGAATCAGGTGCCTGAAAGAAACAGGTAAAATAGTCTGTGACCCCAGCCATCGATCTGACACAATGTGAATGAAGTACTGGGGAGGCAGTGGTTCATGTGCTGAGACTGTGAAATCCAAAGTATGATCCTCATCAATATGTTGTTTCTTTAGCAAGAAATATTCATGATGGAGAATATTTTCGCCGTCATTATCCTCCACAATTACCCAAAATGGTTCTACAAATCCATGTACTTCTTCATCCCACTGGAAATCAGGTGTAATTGTGAGCTCAACCTTCAAAACAGAGTGAGTGATTGGTTGGACATGAGCAGCCAAGTTAAGCTTTGGGAATTTATGAATCAACTTGTGGATAGTTCTCCCCATCTTAGGAAAACGGATGAGTTCTCCTATCTCCTGTGAGGACAGGTCGTAGTACCTTTCCCAAGCCAGATCTTTCTTCTCCAACTTCATCAAAATTTCATTTGGAATCCCATGAAATTGACGGAGCGGCGTCTGGACACTCCACATTCTCTTGTCAATCATTTTGCACCACCTCAACGCCTTCTCTGTTAATTTGGCCCATCCTCTCTTTAGAACAATCTCAAACAATGCTCTCATAAGACGCCCTGCACTCTGGGTAATAAACACCATGTCAGATGCCAAAGAAAGACCTTCAAGCTTCAGCTGTGAAATATATGCCTGAAGAAGAACAGTAATCTTGGCACTAGGCTCCTCAATACTGTCTTTGATAGGAATAGGGACTCGGTCCAGAAGCTTTGCCAATTCAACCTTCTCATCTTGTCTCACTGTCACGTACTTAAATTCTTCACTAAGGCCAAACAGACGACAAAGTTCAATGTCCCCCATAGTTGGCTTCAAGTGCTCATTGAATGTAGAAATTGTTCCATGAGTTATGTAGTAATAGCTGGCAATGCGTCCCAAGTCAGTGACCTGGAAGTAGCCACTTTTCCTGTCATATTTCACCAGGTTATTCTTGTGCAATAGTGTTGCTGCTGAATATACCAGATCAGCTCTCCTTTCCTCCAACATAACATCCATGGCAAGGGCATCAGCAGCTAAACCATAAAGGCTAGGATTCCGAAGCATGCGAAGGTTAAGATAAGTATAAGCAAGCCAATTGCAAGCTTCTTTAGCATTCTGAATGCTTCCAAGGACAATTTCTGCATTCAATTGATCAGCCAACTTCGATAGAAACTGGCTTTCAATGGGAAGTTGCTGATTCATCAGAGACAGATAATACTGGAGCTCGCTATGTCCAGTTATAATAATTCCTTCCCCATATGTGTCAAATTGAGGCCTTCCAGCACGGCCAAGCATCTGCATAACATCAAGGGGGCTTAGTTCAGTCCATGCCCCTTTTCAGGATTGTATATGTGGGTACCTTTGATAATCACAGTATGAGCTGGTAAATTGACGCCCCAAGCTAAAGTAGCTGTGGAAACCAACACTTGCGCATGCCCAAGAGAAAAAAGATCCTCGACAATTTGACGATCAGCTCTAACCATCCCAGCATGATGAATTGCAAAACCATAGGGTAGCAAGTCCTTGAGATCATTGCTCTTGACAAGCTCCGTGTGACTCTGAAGAATTTCACGGCTTGCACTGTCCCCTTTTAAGAATTTACCAAGAGTATCATTAGCAAGTGCAGTATCACGTATTGCACGAGCTGTCCTGGCAGTGTCTTTCCTGGAATGCACGAAAATAAGCACCTGATGCTTTCCCACAACATTGACTACTTTCTCATAGCACACATCATTCATCAACTGAAATCTCTGCAGAGGCTTCTTTACAGAGATTCCTACATACTGTTGCGCTAGAGGAACAGGTCTATAGCTATTGTCAAAGTGAAAGAGACCTTTCTTCACATCGACACGCAAGAACAAAGCTACATCTTCATAGTTTGGAAGTGTAGCTGACAAGCCCACCAACCTTATGTGCTCTTTGGTGGTCTCAATCTGCCTAACACTTCTTGCAACAATACTCTCCAGTACAGGGCCTCGGTTATCATGCAACAGATGTATCTCATCAATGATTAGCAGTTTCACAAGCTGGGTGAAAGTGCGGTCACCTGACTTCCTGGTTATTATATCCCACTTCTCTGGGGTTGTAACAATGATCTGAGTCTCTTCAATCTGTTGACGCGTCAGCGTCTGGTCTCCGCTCAGCTCTTTCACCTTGACTCCATAATCCTGGAGACGTTTGGAGAGGTTACCGACCACTTCAGCAACCAATGCCTTCATCGGAGCCACGTAGACAATTTTGCAATGGTTGTGGTTAAAAGAACCATCTTGATTTCTATTCAAAGCAATCTGCTGAAGGATGGTGAGCATAGCAACATTGGTCTTCCCTGCACCAGTGGGAGCACATAAAAGAATATTATCTGCAGTAAAAAGGGCAGTTTCATAAACTTTACTTTGAACCCTGTTTAGTTCCGTCATTCCTTTGAAAGCAGGTTGTGCCCAGGCAGGCATGGAAGAGATCTTTATTAGTTCTTCATCAGGTGCTAATGGCTTCGACTTTAAGGCTGGCACATGAACTTCTTCATATCCCTTCTTCTGACTCCTGAAAGAACCTCCTGGAAGCTCACACCTCTTATTTGCCCTGAAAGAGACCTCCCTGGTGGAAAGCAAGGCTATCAAGATCAATCAATTGGCGGTTGCCTGACAGCCAACCGCCACCAGCATCTCTATCGGCTAACACCCTTCTTTCTCGTTGCCCATCTCCTCGTCCTTTCTCATCCTTCAATCTGCGAGCCTCCTCTCTAATGCTCCTCTCCAAGTTCTTCTGCCTCTCCTTTGCAGTAGTCCTGGACCTGGTGCTGTGCAACTGTTCCAGAATTGCGGCATAATCTGGCCCCTGCGCCACCATCTCCTCCTCAATTTTCTTCCTATCCTCTTCGCCTTCAGCCCTTGCCAAACGAGTGCACCAAACTATCTTCAGCCGATTCTGCAACATAAACTTGACGAGACTGAATTTATCAAACTGCATATGCAACAAGATTTTTAGTTCAACATCACAGTCATTACCTTCGGCAAGGATTTCGAGGATCTCCTCAGCAAGCTTGTGGCTCTGCTGGGCATCAATCTGGTCCCCGTAAGCCTCTGAAATCTTCCTCTGAAGCCAATAGGCATCGACGTCCTGAACATTCAAGGTCATCCCCCCATCAGTTGCAGCATCCTGCATCTCATCATGGACATCCTCAATCTCACCACCCATCTGCATTGCGCCAGAACCATTCGCACAGACTCCATCATCCTCCACCTCTTCATCCTCCTCCACCAAATCATAGTCACATTCATCATCCAGTTCTTCTTTCTCCTCAAATTCAACCGCAACTCCAACATCATCATCATCAAGACCATCGTCCCTTTCCGCAGCAGCATCTTGGTAATCGGTGATGAGCCTCCCGCTAGACACGACATGATCAAACACTTGGTTGGGAATAGAAGTATTCAAGAGCTTCTCAATCTCCTTTTTCTTATCAGGGTTCTTGAGATTATCATTCTTAAGAACACCTAAAACCTCATCTGCAGCGCCCGTAACGACATTAACAGGCTGCCCACCTAACTGTTGCTGAATAAAACTGAGCAAGGTCTCATAGGCCGCCCTGGTTTCTCTACTTTTAGGTTGATAAACACCCTCGTCAATCAAAGTAAAAACACTTTCCTCCTGACGAATCCTCCTCTTCTTGCTCTCCCTGCGGCAGTTCGCTTCAGAAGCTAGTGATTCTGGCTCCTCCTTCTTCTTCTTCTTCAACGATTCATCCCGGAAGACACGATCACCAAAGGTTCTGGGATCTATCTTGCCTCGAAGGGACTCGGGCTCGCCGGAGTGCCCGTGGGCGTCCCGTGGGCGGCGGCGAGAGTCGGAGGTGAGGACAAGACTGGAGTTGGTTCGATACTCGTACTGTTTGGAACGGGCGCGAGCCTCTGCTCCACCACCGGAATCTGACATAGCTAGTAGCTACGGCGGCGGTCTACGGCAACGTGACGGCTTCTCCTCTTTGCTTGGCGGCCAAGAAAAATAGACGGCTGATAATCCCAATCGTTGTTCAGAATTGGGAATTACAACTGAAGGAGGATATACATTTATAGCTGAATTGACCGCCTCAAAAAATTTGGTTAAACCGAATCCTCCTAGACCCTAGTAGTATTAGGAATTTAATAGCATGTGGTTTTTTCCCCCATGATAGCACATGTTGTATGTTGAACACTTCAATTGCATTGAAGAGAATTTCTTTCTCTGTTAAAACTAAAACTAGTTTAAAAATTATTTTTGAAAATTACTTCATTATTAATATACATTTAGTAGTTTGGACTAGGTTCCACTTCATTACGTTGAAGAGAATTTCTCTATTACGTTAAAATTGAAACTAATTGAAAAGTTATTTTTAAAAATCAACTTCATTTGTAATATATTTCAGTACTTGTGTTAGTTATATCTAAAATTTTATGAGTAATTTTTTGATGCACGGTTAGTGTTTATACGAGCAGGTACAGATACATACCACATATCCAATTTCAATTTTGAAATTCACTTTTTGCATAGGTAGAATGCATCTACACCTGCTCCTATAAAAAAAATCTATTACGATAACAGTTGATGAAAAGTTAATCCAAATCCAAATTTTATATGAAATTGACAAAGTTTTTCACGATTAGATTAAGAGCAAATTTCATATGAAATTGACCAAGTTTTTCACGATCAGATTAAGACTTTAGTTGATTTCTTATTTCTGAGATGAGAAGCTAAATTTTTATTTCCTTTCTTTTAGTACTCAAAGTTGCCCTGCCACTCCATGCATTGAAGAGAATTTCTCTCCATTATGTTAATACTAAAATTAATTTAAATATTATTTTTGAAAATAAACTTCATTCGTAATATGTTTCAATATTTGTGTTAGTTATATATAAATTTTTGTATGAAATTGATCAAGTTTTTTAGGATCCTTACTACTCTCAGATCATGAACTATTTTTGAATTAAGACTTTAGTTTTTTTTTTTTTTTTAACAAACGGCAACAATCTACTCTACACCTACACGATGGGGGAGGAGGACTCCAACTAGACTTGTATAGAGATTGGGGACTGAACCACCAAATGAGAGAAGTGCACTGCTGTACCTTGCATGCATTAAGACTTTAGTACCCAAAGTTGCCCCGCCAAGGCAGGACTATTAGAGTTATTTTGACGGTAAGGTTGAGGGCTAGAATCCTATGGGTCCGTTTGGATTTGCTGTTTTTGGATTCGTTTTTGAAAAACTGTATTTCACATCCCAAATATTATAGTAATACACAAACAAAAAACAATCCCAAAAACAGCAATCCAAACAAATATTTCAAAAATAACTTATACTTATAAAAATAAAAAAATAATCCCTTTTTCTTCCCCCCCAACCCCAACCCCACCACCACTACACCACCTCTCACCTCCTCCACTCCTCTCTCTCCTCCGCCTCCACCTCTCTCTCCCAACCCTCTCCTTTCTCCCCTCTCTCTTTCTACCCACTCCTCCTCCTCCCATCCTCCTCCATCCCATCCTATCCAAATTAAAAATTTATTTGACAAAATTTTTGGGACATTTTTAAAATTAAAAATTCATTGAGGGTATTTTTTAGAGTATTTTTAAAATTAAAAATTTATTTGGGGTAATATTTTGACATATTTTAAAATTAAAAATTTATTTGGGACATTTGTCGGGTCATTTTTAAAATTAAAAATTTTTTGGGATAATTTTTGAAGTATTTTTAAAATTAAAAATTTATTTGGGATAATTTTTTGGGTTATTTTTAAAATTAAAAATTTATTTGGGGTAATTTTTTGGGATATTTTGAAAATTAAAAATTTATTTGAGGTATTTTTAAAATTAAAAATTTATTTGTGGTAAATTTTGGGGTATTTTTGAAATTAAAAATTTATTTGGTGTATTTTTAAAATTAAAAATTTATTTGGGGTAATTTTTGGGTTATTTCTAAAATTAAAAATTTATTTGGGGTATTTATGGGGCATTTTTAAAATTAAAAATTTAATTGGGGTATTTTTAAAATTAAAAAATTTATTTGGGGTATTTATGGGGCATTTTTAAAATTAAAAATTTAATTGGGGTAATTTTTTGGGATATTTTTAAAATTAAAAAATTTATTTGGGATAATTTTTAAAATTAAAAATTTATTTGGGTTAGTTTTTTTTAAAAAGTAACCCACCCCCACCACGTACCACCACCCACCAAATAAATTTTAATTTTAAAATACTAAATAAATTTTTAATTTTAAAAAAAAATAAATATTTTAATTTTAAAATACCATTTTAAAATACTCCCCAAAATTTTCTAAAACACTCTCAAAGCGTCTCAAAGGCGATTCAGATGGTAATTGTTTTCACATCTAAATCTTTGTAGTAGTGTTTTTGAAAAACAACCCAAAAACAACTAATCCAAACGGAGTGTATATCTCACAATTAAGTTAAGGGTGGAAAGCGTGTGGCAACTAAATAGAGATTGCAACCAACTGGGCTAACCACCAGAGCCTTTGTTTTGGGTGTAGGTGAGGGGATCGAATCTCCCCTCCTACATTTCAAGTGCGCCTTAAATGCATCAATTTCTTCTCAAATCCAAACCGGTGTCCTAAACACCCATTTGGTCCAGAGGCTCTCTGACCCCCCATAACCCAGTTGGGTCACTCCCCTTAAAGTAGGTATAGATTTAGGAGTAGGTGTAGAATATTGACGATCAACAAAAAAAAAAAACTAAATAGAGATGACCTTTTTCTAATTTCAAATTGTCCCACATTATGCTAACTAGTCAACACTCCAAAGTGTTCAAACTATGAGATTTATCTACCAAAAAAATAAAATAAAATAACTGCAAAATTTCATGTTCAAGGATATATAGAAGTTAGGGTTAAGTAATTAACGAGTCCTTATACTATCCTGACTATCTATTTTTGGTCCCTTATCTATTTTAACTCTCAAGTTGACTTTTCAATAATAAAAACAAAAGGCATCAAATTTTAATCCTTCCGTCCATCTCTGCCATTAAAGTTTATAGGTACAGGGGCAAATTTTGATAATCTAATCGTGAAATGGATTGAAGAATCAAATTTGACACTTTTTGTTATTAAGAAGGTAATTTGATACTTGAACTAGATAAAGAGTCAAAATTTGACAATTAAAATAGTTTTAGGGCTCCTTAGATAATTTGCACTTAAAATTACCACACATAACATGTATTTGCAATTTGCCTACTTTTAAACATTTTAGGCTGCTCTTCCTTTCAAAACTCCTAGACTAATGTATTTACTATTAAAAGAATGAATTTTTAAACCAAGTAAGTACACACAACATGTACTGAGCAATGAAAATCTATATATTACTTTTTCTATTATTATAATTTTATATGTGACTGAATCCTAATAAATTTTACTTTATATGATTTTAAGTGAGGGATACGATAGAGGTTTCACACTAATAAATATTAGATATTTAAAATTAATACATTGAAGGACATGATTTCAAATTTCACATATAAGGCTCTGGCTTAAGCTTTTTAACCAAATCGCATTGCTTGAGTTCGACTTCGAGCTCAGTCAATACAACCTTAGGTCTTGTCTAGATTGCCATTTCCTAAATTTTTCATTGAAAAATATACTATAGTGATGTGATATATGTGAGATAAAAAGATGTTTAGAAAATGTGATTACAAAAAATGTAAAATTTATCGGTGAAAAACTCCAATCCAAACAAGGCCTTAGCTTGAATTTTGACCAAACAAGCCTGCGAATAGGTCGATTGAGCTCAGCTCTTTTGTAAGATCCCTAAGAAAAAAAAAATAGAAATAGACTAATAAATAAATAAAATTTATAATATATGACTTTCACTTTATTATTCACTTTTAGTGACTTTAGAAATATTCTATGTCAAATGCACATTTTTAAAGTTGAAAAATGGATTTTATAACAATTATTGCTATTATGGTCAATTTACGGAAAAATGTAGTATGATTTTAGTAATTTGTGGAATTTCTTTTAATACAATTCATTTTACTTGCTCAACTATAAGGGAAAAGTCTTGCAAGAGGTATTTTCACATGAATAAGAGGCAAATGGTGAGTTTTGATTGGAAATTAAGGAAGTAAAGTCATACTTTGCTTCTTTGACTTCTTGAACTTTCTTTAAGTATCAAGAAGCTTAATTAAAAACTAAACAAGGGCCTTAAAACACCTTGTGTTGGACGAAATTTTGGGGAGAAAAAGAGAGAGAAAGAGTTCCATTTCTGAACTTGAAAATTGAAGAAAAATTGAGGGAAAATCAAGAACTAGTCCAACCAATCTAGAAACTCTAGAAAATCCAACTTGTGGAAGTGATTTGAAGCTTTGGTGCATCTTCTTGTTGGCTTATTGTGCTCAAACACCAAGTACATAAAGGTATAACAAACTTCATGCTTTAATCTCTTGCTTATGTTTATAATTTAAGGTTATGTGAAATGATTTTAGTTGGATTGTTGCTTAAATGATAGATTGAAGCTTGATTGTGTGAAATTTAACTAAATCTTGGCATGGTTTACATGAGAAATAACCTAGTACTTGAGCTTGAATCATGAAGCCTACCAAGTGTTTGATAGTAGTATTAGTGTATAAGTTGGATTTGGTAAGATTGTAAACAAAAGGAACCAAGAAGATAAGTTGAAGTTGAGCCAAGAAAATTTTTGCAGGTGCAGTCAGCTCAACCCTAGTTTAGAAAAATGACCATAACTTGGTGTAGGAAGATCAGAATTGAGTTTCGTTTATTGCGTTAGAAACTAGACTCGAAGAACTTTCCAACAGTATAAAATTTGGACCATAACTCATTTTCTATGAGCTGCAGTGAAGCCTGGAAAATTGCTAAATTTTGCATTCTGATCATTGTAGCTGCAGCACTTTGCCGGTCCGTTTAGGCTTTCATCCAAACCAAATTTGCAAAAATGGTCTTCTAATGATTGTTTGAATTTTGAATCAAGTTTCCAATAGTATAAACCATATAGATTTTTGACATCCGTAGCTGAAGTTACACGTTTTGAAAGTAACCTTGCCGGTGCTAGTGTGCCGGCGAAACCTAAACGGAATTAGGTCGGTAAAAGGGTTGGTCGAGTGGTTAAGTCATATATTCTAGTCAAATTTACTATCGCTAGTCGGCCATTGGGCAATGACCATTAACGTAAGTGATAATTGCACAGGCACGCGCGAGGGCCTCGAGCGCAAGCCAACGACAAATATCTAAGGCGACCGTCGACTGAGGTAACTTCCAAGTGCATGTGTAGTTGTACCTCATACACGTACACGATCACCTCTATGTGCCTTTAATGTTTTACTGTGTGAAGGGCGGTGTGTACTTTACCGCACTCACCCAATTGTTTGAATTGTACTGTGATACATGACGAGACGAGTGTGTACTTTATCACTCTCGTCCTCAACTGTCCCATTGATTGCTATTGTTGACTGTACATAATTATAGATTCTTGCTTGATATATGGGTAAAAAACACTGGCGGCCACTAAACTATTATTAGCATCATCTTTTGACCATCAAACCATTTTTTGGCGTAAATCAGTCATTGAACTTTCTAATCAGTAAACCCGTAGCCATTTCGTTGATTTATGACCTTAATCTATCAAATAAGCAGAGCATGTGCGATTCATGTGTCAAAAATGGAGGGTAAATTCGTCCACCACATTCCAGGCATGACTGCAATTTTCCCGGCAATAACAATCCAACCCCCCTTTTTGGCTTTTTCCTTCTTCTACTTCGTAATCATCATTAGGCTCAGATCATACACGCCATCAGCCATGTTTCTTTTAAATCCAATTTTATTCTTGTTGATAATCGCAGTCCCATTTTTAATCTTTAGATTCTTGTCCAGAACATCCATTCTGTATATTGTGAACAATTGGTGGGGACTTCAGTGACAAATTTTAGGTGTACCGGTTGTGCGAGTTCCCAGTTCAATGACAACATGCAGGAAAATCAGCTCTACCAAAAAGTCCACACCTACCTCAGTTCTCTACTGGCCGTCGAGAACTCCGACTTCACCAACCTCTTCTCTAGTCCCAAAACCAAAGAGATCAACCTCGTCCTCGACCCCAGCCAAATCGTCGTCGACCATTTCCTCGGCGCTCGATTGTACTAGGTTAACCAGAAATGTGGCGGTGCAGGTTGAAATCCAGTTCTCAAGATCGAAGTCCGACAAGCGTAGAATTCTGCCCTATCTCCGACACATCCATACAGTCTTTGTGAGCTCGAGCAGTGAAAGGAGGACAGCTTTACATCAATGTCGAAGACAAGCGGAGGCGGTGGAGGCGATTCCCTTCCGCATCCATGACGATTGACTCGGATTTGAAGAACAAAGTCAAGTCGGATTTGGAATCCTTCCTCAAGTCCAAATTATGACAGTTGGATATGATCCTTTAGGAAAGAAATAGTCGAGTTCAGCTTGAGAATGTGGTGGAAGAATTTACCCTTATTTTTTTACGTGTGAATCGCACATTGTGCTTATCTGATAGATTAAGGCCATAAATCAACGAAATGGCCACGGGTTTACTGATTAGAAAGTTCAATGACTGATTTACGCCAAAAAAATATTTGATGGTCAAAAGGCGACGCTAGCAATAGTTTAGTGGCCGCCAGTGTTTTTTAGCCCTTGATATATTATCGTGAACTGTTTGGCCCCAAACCCTGGGGAACTGGTCGAGTCGATCCCGCAGGGGCATGGTCAAGTCGACCAGGGAACCTTGGGTACTCATACTGTTACTGAATTGGCCACACTGGGTATACTCAAGTATTACCATTCCACTGTTATTGGAGTGCGGGCCCGGTCGGGGGTGACATGGTGGACGGAGATTTGAGTGAAGTGGGGTTCTACGGACCTTTGAGTGGTTGACGGAATGTCAACATACTTATGATTTGGCTCTTGTGCAACGAAAAGTTTGAACTGCAATTGATTGAATTTCTCGAAGCTCTATATCCTTAAAATTACATGTGACCTATTTGTTTCCGATTGCTTATTCAAATGTGAATTACTGTTAAGCATGCGCTTTATGCATTTGTGTGCCCTCTTGGGACTTACCGAGCTTATCACTCACCCTATTTCTTATTTGTTTTCCTTAGCAGGGGTTAGGACAAGTTTAAGGAGGGTAAGCGACCAAAAGTGGGATTGGCTTTAAGATATCAGTTGTGTAGTTTGAATAGTACTGTACTTGAACTGTAGGTTCAGTTAAACTGTTACTGTACCAACATGTCGAATGGGATCTACTTGTGTATGTATTTTGGGTTGTGTAATAAATAATAGTTTGGAAAAGCGGTTCTAGAAAATCGAGTGAGTCCTGGCGAGAGTTGGGCAAACGATCTGCCAAATCCTTGGGTACGCCCTAGGGGGAGGTGGGGTCGTCACATCTTTGACATTTGAATACAACTCTAGTCTTAACCTGCTAGGAAACAAGAAAACCTCAGTGCCCGTCGGTGGGAAAAAAATAGCATTTAACACATTGGCACCCGTAGGACGGATTGCTAACTATCAAGGGTTTATTTTCCCATTCTCGTGACTTCTGTGCAAAAAATTTACATTTAGCAAGAGATAATCAGCGTGGTAGCGAAGAAATCTTGTATCTTAGGCCCAACGTGTCAATTTTAGTAGGAGTGCTCAAAAGAATCGAAAACGCGGGTAATCGAGAAAATAGAATTGGTCTAAAACGAAAAATAGAGTAACTAACTCATAGTTTTCAAAATGATTAGATTACCCGAACCTACTTGAAAAATTAGAATAGAATACAGTTTTTAATTTTCAAAAAACTGCTATTATCTAAACCTACCCACATATGTATGAGGTTGGTTAAGGTAACTAGTATCCAAAACTCAATCCATAATTATTTAGTCATTTATTAATAATTTAGGTTATCAGACTCATGTTATTATATATTTTATTTTCACAATTTATAAACGTGTATATTTAACCTTTTTTTCAATTTAATTCTTTATATTCCCTATATTAGTTGTCACTAATTCCATTTACTCTATTACTCTATTCTTTGTCTTTCTTCAAAATTTCTTTTCTTTTTCTCATAAATTCTATCCACTTTATCACTTTACTTATTTTGTTTTTAATTTTAAGAGCTTACATATTTGGTTGTGAAGCAACCTGTCATCCTCCATTAAAAAAAAAGAATAAATAGTTTTCAAGAAGTAGAGAAAATGAAAACAAATGTTCAGAATATTTTATATTTTAATACATATGAAAACAAATGTTCAGAATATTCTATATTTTAATGATCTTTTATGTTTTGATACTCTATTTCATTGGTGGTCTTTTAGGCCCCATGTGGGGTTGCAGTGGCTTATAAAGAAGTACTTCTAACACAAATGTTTTAACAAAACTACTTCCAAATTACCTAAAATTAGACTTCATAAGTTACAGAAATTAGTTATCAAATACCTTAAAAGCACTTTTAATATTTAAAAGTGTTTTTTTTATGCATCGTAACCCCAAACAGGGCCTTAGAGTTGTAGGATTAAACTTAATTTTGATAATTGTTGCATTGTTTTCTTTGTTAATCTAATTCTGTTTTCTTTTTTCCTTCTACAAGTATAAGAGGATTAGGTTACCCTGTATCCTCGACCCTATTGTACAAGTTAATCAGTTCAGGGTAAATCAATTGAATAGAGTTAGGATGTGGAATGTAATTTTACTCAAACGTTACTTGTGATCAGGGTCACTTGTGATTAGGGTCAGCAAAATTGCAAATGAACTAGTTTTCCGATCCATAAACACCCTTGATTTTTAGGTCCCTAAAAGAACTACAATCAGATAAATTAGAAACAAAAATGTCTCTCTTCTTGGGAGTTTCTCTCTCTTACTTTAGAGTTCTTCTCCTTTCTGTAGGAGTTTTCAATTTTCAAAATTCAAAACAAAATACAATCACCTAAAATCATCTAGCAGAAAAGCTGCTTTTTGCAAGCATTAAATCTCTTCCAAATAGTCGGAGCTTCCAAGTATTAAGATCCAGCATTTACTTCAACTCTTGATTTCTACAATTGTATCTATCAAACCTAATCTATCGGCACTAGGTGACGAATTCTTTTTTAGCTTGCTTGGTGTTTTTCAAAGTTTTTTCTGTCTTGGACTAGTAAAGATTCCTTTTTCTTTAACCCGGAGAAAAGGCTAGTTTTGTTTCTTTTTGCAGGTTTTATCGCTATCTCATTCCTCGGATTGAAAATAGTGCGAAGACCCTGAGAAGGAATAGAAACATGGATGAGTCATTAGCAAGGGCTTTTCAAAAATTTGATATGTCTGAAAGGGAGCTAGAAGGGGTAGATTTGAGCAAGGATATTGAGGATAGTGTTAAGGAATGCCATGGCAGCTTTGTAGGAAAGCTGATTGGAGAAAAAGCTAATTTCACTGGGGTGAAAAACTACACAAACCATGCTTGGGGCTACCCCAGGAAATTGATGGTCACCGAACTTGGCCCCAACTTGTTCCAGTTTTAGTTTGAAAATGAGGAAGAGAATAAAAGAGTTCTATTCGGAGGACCTTGGATAATGGACAATCAGATCCTGATCGTGAAGGAATGGACTGCAGGATGTGAAAGAGACCCAGAAGATGTTTAAAAGGATGCATATCTGGATTCAAATGTGGAACCTCCCAGTTCACTGGAGGAGCAGATCAGTGGGGTTCAAACTGGGGAAAGTTTTCAGCTCAGTGAAGGAAGTAATTATCCCAACAAGTGGGGGAAAGGATGGCAGACATATGAAGATTTTGAGAATTGACGTGTCGAATCCCCTAATCAGAGGAACAAAAATCAAGCTTAATGGTCAAGCTATGTGGGTAGATTTTAGATACGAAAGGTGCGGACTTTTGTTATACTTGCGGGAGGATAGGGCATGGGGACAAATCCTGTACTGAAGGAGGTGAGGAGGGACAAATTTGTAGGGAAGCTTAATTTGGGGCATGGATGAGGGTAGGAAATACAATGAATTCTCCTTTGAGAGTGAGAGAAGGCATGGAAAAAGGGAAAACAGGAAAAACCAACACAAAAGAATCAAATAAGGGTGAGCTGATAATAGTCACAGGGCTACAAAACAGCAGTGAAGACAAAGCAAATCTGCTGGAAAAAAACAAAGGAAAGGATAAGGCTAACATTAACATTCTAGGAAATTCCTCCTCAAGAGAGGAAAGATGGAAAGAATTTTTTTCAAGAAATTTATGACCAACATGATGAGCAGATATGGATTGGAAAACATAGGTGCAGAAAGGAGGGACCAGAAAAGGAAATAATGTTGAGGAAGGAGAAGGTGTAACTACGAAAGGAGGAGAGGAGCAGCATTTGATGGACATGATCATTGAAGAGATGAAGGACGGTCAATTGGGAGAAAAGGAAGTGGATAGGGTTGAGCCTACTAATGTGGAAGGGGATAAAGATGTACAGAGAAATCAACAACCAGGAAACAATAGTAAGGCTGGGAACAGAAGACAAGGCAGAAAGGTGTTAAAAGTCAGTGGACCACCTTTGCAAGAAATTATGAACAAGGAAAGGGTAGGAAGAGTGGGAGGCAAGAGGAAGATGTCAGAAATTCAGCAAGACTCAACACTAATGGAGGAAGACATCTCAGAAGCTTCAAAGTTAATGAACATGGATACTAGGAGTGCACTAATGACTGGGGAATTGGAGGCTACCCCCTTAAGACCTCCAAATGATCAATGAAGGTAGCGGTGTGGAATTGTCGAGGTGCAGGAGGCCCCTGACAATTCTCGAACTGAAGGAGGTCTTAAACCTCCACTCTCCTAATATAGTCTTCTTGTGTGAAACCAAAAACCAAGATTTATTTATGAAGCAATTTCAGAAATGTATTAAATTTGATAATGCTTTTGTGGTGAACTCAGTGGGCAGGGCAGGGGGTTTGGCTCTGTTTTGGAAGAGTGAAATCAGAGTTAAAGAAGTTTGAGGCACAGACTGGTACATCGAAGCAAGGGTTGAGGATCAGGCATCGAAGAGTGAATGGTGGCTAGTAGGTGTTTATACCAATGTTGACAACAAGACAGGGTGAGAGCAATGGGGAATAATTGCAAGGAAAAAAAAAAGGATTGGGGGGATAGGTGGATTCTGGTAGGAGATATGAATGACATCTATTCCAATAGTGAGAAATAGGGAGGAAGGGAGAGACCTGAGTGCAGTTTTAGGGACTTTGACACCTTCATTAGAGACAATAACTTGTTGGATATAGGTTATCAAGGCATGCCTTGGACGTGGAGTAACTACTAGGAGGGAGATGGAGAAGTAAAAGAAAGGCTTGATAGATGTCTCGGCAGTGTGGGATGGACACAATTGTTTGATAGAGCAATCTGCACTCATGTTGAAAGGGAGGCTTCTGACCATAGCCTCTTAATTCTCGACACCAACCCTGGTCAAGAGAGGGAAAAGATGGTTTTACTTTGATCAAAGATGGGCGAGAAACTCAGAAACAAATGAGGTTATTAAAAAGGCATAGGAGAGTGAACAAACAGGCTCTAGAATGTTTAAAGTAATGAGAAGAATAAAGGAATGCAGAATAGCATTGCTGGAATGGCAGAAAAGAAGCAAGGGAAGCTCAAGTGCCAGAATTGAGGAGCTGAAAACCATATTAAGGCAGTTGAATTGAATAAGTTGCCAGACAGGAAAGTGCAAATGATTAAACCCAAGCTTCAACTGAGTATGGTGTATAAGGAGGAGGAACTTTTTTGGAGTCAAAAAGCAAGGAGTAGGTGGTTGAAGGAGCGGGACAAAAACACAGCCTTTTTCCACTCAAGTGTTATGGCAAAAAGAAAAAGAAACACAATCACAACTTTGTAGAAGTCTGATGGAAGCTAGTGCAAAAATGAACAAGAAGTGAAGGAAGAATTGTGCAACCACTACAAGGAACTATTTGCTACCACGAATCCAGAAAGCTTTGATGACATCCTACAAGGAGTGTCTCGCACTATTTCCAATCAAATGAATGAGTAGCTGATCAAACTTGTTGAGGAGAAGGAAATTAAACAGGCTCTCTTCTCTATGCACCCGAACAAGGCACCCGATCATGATGGTATGTCTCCTCTTTTCTTCCAGCAGTATTGGAATATTATTGGCAATGAGATTGTTGCTGCGATTAAAAGTTTTTTTCATAGTCGGAAACTCCTCACTGCTATTGATCAAACCATCATTTCTTTAATTCCAAAAACAAGAGAACCCAGTTAATATCACTAGTTACAGACCTATTAGTCTTTGTTCTGTGTTGTACAAGATCATTTCGAAAATCATAGCTAATAGGCTGAAAAAGGTTCTCAAACATTGTATAAGCTACTTCCAATTAGCCTTCATCCCAGGAAGGCAGATCATTGATAATGTTGTCAGTACCCATGAGATTCTTCATTTTTTTAAAAATAAACAAAAAGGGAAGGAGGGATACATGGTTATCAAACTTGATATGTCCAAAGTGTATGATAGGGTGGAATGGAGATTTTTGGGAAGATTAATGATGAAAATGGGTTTTTGTCCAACCTTTGTTAGATGGATCATGGTTTGCCTAAATACAGTCTCCTATTCTTTCAATCTAAATGGTCAAAATGTAGGGTATATTAAGCCAAGTAGAGGTATCAGACAGGGTGACCTACTGTCACCTTATCTATTCATCATCTGTGATAAGGGGCTCTCGTGCTTGATCAAGAAAGCTGTGGATAATAAGCTTTGGAATGGAATTAAAATTTGTAAAGATAGTCATGTTATTTCTCATCTTTTCTTTGCAGATGACTCACTGTTATGCTGTAAAGCTAACAAGTAGGAGGCAACAAAGATCAAGGAGATTCTAACCTAGTATGAGGCAGCTTCGAGGCAAATGGTGAATTTTGACAAATCAGCTATCCATTTCAGCAAAAGTACTGGAGAACAGGTAAGACGAGACGTGTGTGGAATTTTGGGTAGAATGAAGGAGGCAGTAAATAGGAAATACCTGGGTTTGCCAATGGCAATTGGAAGATCTAAATGCCAAGTGTTCGGTTACATAAAGGACAAAATCACCAGCAAATTATAGGGTTGGAGACAGAAGTTGTTAAGCCAAGGAGGTAAGGAAGTCTTGATTAAGGCAGTTGTAATGGCTATGCCAACATATGCCATGGCTTGCTTTAGGCTTCCAAAAAGTCTATGTAGGGAGATGGAATCAAAATAGCTAAATTCTGGTGGGGAGATAAAGAAAAAGAAGAAAGGATACATTGGGCTAGCTGGAAGAAGTTGACAGAGGTGAAAGGAAAAGGAGGTATGGGATTCCAAGAACTAGAAGCTTTCAATTTGGCTTTGCTTGCAAAGCAAATTTGGAGATTCACTACCTCTCCGAATTTGCTAGTAAGCGAGTCATGAAAGCAAAATACATGAAGGATCCCAATTGGATGGAAAAGTATCCTCGTAAGCAAGCTTCCTGGACTTGGAAAAGCATCCATAGTGCTAAAAGTCTCTTGTTCAATGGTTTGTGGAAACGAATTGGAAATGGAGCAAGTGTGAATATCTGGAGTGACAATTGGGTAACAGGATTAGAAAATGGGAAGGTATCAACAATAAGACCTATGGATTGTCAGCTGGAAATGGTCAGTGAACTGATAGAGGAAGATAAATGGAGAATGGATGTCCTGAATCAGTTTTTCAACAATGCAGATGTGTAGTTAATTGTTAATATTCCCCTCAACATCATGACAGACCTGACAGACTTACTTGGAGGCACTCCAAGTCAGGAATGTATACGGTTAAGTCAGGATATGCAGTGGCCAAACAGTAAGGAAGAAGTGGAAACAACAAAGGGGTGGACAGGGGAGAGACAAGCTGGGAAATGAGGAAAAATTGAATGTGGAAAATGCTGTGGAGCCTGAACCTGAAAGCTATGCTGAAACATTTTATGTGGAAATGTTTACATGATTGTATTCCTGTTGAAGAGGCACATCAGAAAAGAATAAGAAAAGGTGGCAGTGTTTGTAGCAGCTGTGGTGAAGCAGATGAAATCATTGAACACCTGTTTTTCTTTTGTCCTGAAGTAGAGATGGTGTGGAAGCTGGCTCCAGTTAAGTGGGAAGGTTTGAAAGAATTGTAGCACTGTTTTTGGAGATGGTGGGAAGAAGTATCGCATGTTGCAAAGATGGAACAAGGAATGGAGCAAATAAACCTTACGGTCAATCTGCTATGGCAAATATGGAAAGTTAGAAATAAAAGGTTTTGAGCAAAAAAATGCTAAGGCCCGTAAAATCATTCAAAAAGCATAGCAGGAGTGGATTGAGTATGAATAGAGCAGGGAAGAGGAAAAGAAACAGGATAGTGATTCAGGTAGCAACCAAAATCAGGAACAGGAAAGATGGAAGCCACCAATGGAAGGGGTTATAAGACTAAATACAGATGCTGCTATCTTTGCTAACATGGGAAGGATTGGATTGGGGATCATTGCTAGGAACTGGAGGGGAACGATCGTCAAGGCAAAAGGGTTGGTTCATCAGAGAAAGGGAGTACCAGCCAAGGAGGAAGCTGAGGCACTAAGAAGTGCTTTACAATTGGCTAAATCTGCAGGGTGGACCAGAATAGAGGTCCACATAGACTGCAAATTAGTAGTGGATCTACTTTCACGTAGTTCTACTTGTGAATGTAGTATCGCACCAGTCATTGAGGATATTCAGGAGCTAAAACAAGAATTTGTGTCTTGTAGTTTCTGTTTTGTACCTAGAACAAGGAACAAATGTAGTCATATGCTTGCCCAATTCACAGTAAAGCTAGTCAAAAGTATAGAATGGGAGAATGCATTCCCAGTTTGGCTGCTGGACATAGCAAAAGATGAAGCAAGAGCATTTGCCCCTTTTTGTAATTAGCTCTTGTATTATCAAGTGTTAATGATTATATATAAAATGTTTTCGCTTGAAAAAAAAAAGATAAATTAGAAACATAGATCCATAGATTAAAACCATAGATCCATAGATCTTTACTGTGATAAACTATATGGTTTCACATCACAAGCAATGATGGTTCGGGTTCCATTGACCTCCATGTTACGTTAGATATTGTCTAAAATATGTTTAACCCTAGTACGTTTATTTTTGACACATGACTATTCGAAATTAATTCCATTAACAGTGGAACCACTAGGAGGTGAATTGGAAATGATGTGATCAATATTTTACAAGTGCGCCAGTCAATCTATTATTCTAACATTAGCAGTCAAGCTGTTTTGGTAAAATATTGCTTCAGACTCTATTCCCCCAATCTCTAACTTTGCTTTTGATGTGGAATTATTGCGAGTGACCACATCTGGATTGAGACTTCAAGTATTGTATACGTAGTTATTTGTAACAACCGGTAACAATAAACTTACAAAATGTATCTGTTTATCATAAAGAGATTTGCGTTTTTGACTCTGCTTCACTTTAATAACCGTAAGTTATGTTCTGTGTTATTACTTTGGATAGTTTATGTTTCAGGAAAATTGACTTATTGGTTGCTCATGTTTCTTAGAAACTACTTTTCAAAAAATCCATTTGGACACATGAGAATTTATTAGGGTCAAGCTAGTGTTTCATCTAACTGCTCAGGTGAACAAGAGCAGCTGAAGGGAATGGTTATTTTTCTAGACTGCAGAAGGAATTGTTTGAATTCGATTCAAGAAATATGTACATGTTTGTTGCCTTTTAATTTGATCTTGTAAACTCCTTGATAGGTCCCTTGTAATATTTTGGACCGATCAACTTTACAGACTGAAACTGTAATACTTTGGACTTCTCAAGTGTACAGATTATGAGCCTTTACTCATACTTGTATACCTCACATAATCAATGAAATAGTTCTATCATTTCGAACCAAAAAAAAAAAAAAATTACAGACCGAAACTGTAATACATGGGGACAAATCCTCCTTAATGGGAGTTTAAAGGCTCAGTCTATAAGATTTGGACAAGTTCCTTGTTAGTTTGAACTATGAACCTGGCGTTTTGGTCATCATAAAGATGCAAGAGAGAAATCTCCGAACAAAAATTGTGTAGTTTGCGAAGGGGAGTGACTGCAAATGTGGTTCATTCCTTCGAGTTGATGTCAAGTTTGATAATTACTCATACATACATACATATGTTACAAACATGTACAGATCTTTACGCAAAGCTAGTGTTAAAATACAGCTCCATGACCTCTCATCCACAAGCCAAAAAATGAACTATGCAGAAGCCATTGTGATTGACTCTCTCTGCACTATCTTCCCGACATAAGGTTTACAATCCCTTGGTTTCCATAGAAGGACCCAACATCCCAGTCATCAGTGGAGGAGGAAAGTGTCATCAGTGCAACTACAATAGATCTCATGCTCGGCCGAAGTTGAGGATTTTCTTGTGTGCAAGCTTTAGCAAGCTGTGCCATCTGTTGCAAGTATACAAAAGAGCTTGTTAAGAAAGAAAAAGAAAATAAAGAATGAAATTGCAGAGTTGTCATGGTAGATATATTTTACCTTGCGGACTGAGTCAAGGGGATAAGAATCTCCAAGTCTAGGGTCAACCACTTTGCGGAGATCATCATTGGGATCTGGCTGACTAAGAACTTCTTCAAACTGTAGTCAGAAACTCAAAGTTGATTATTTTCTTGACAAGTTACATAACTAGCCAATGAAAAGATATTTAGCAGTTAGAAGTCTATGATTGACTCACTGCTAAGACGAAAACTTGACATCGATCAAACTATTTTTTAACACACTCTTTTTCCTCGAAAGATGTCCACCTTTATTGCAAGTCATCCCACTATAAAGCATTACCTAAATGCTCCTTTCTACTTTTTATCTCAAGGGAAGAAACTTACCAAAGCTACAAGGCCCTTAGATTCAGCCACAGGACCTCCCTTAACTATAGCTTCCTTGGCTGAAATTAACTCATAAATTACTACACCAAAAGCATAGACGTCAACTTTAGGAGAAACATCACCATACTGCGCATACCTGCACAAAATGAATCTCACTTTTGATGCTTGAACAGTTCAAATAGGACATGAATTTGATGAGCATCAGCACTGTACTAAAGATAAAATAGATAAAAGGTACCAATTCTTAAGAAGAATTGAATATTTTTGTGGTGACCCTATATTGCACCATTAACCACTACTTTTCTAATAAAAATAAAAAGCAGGAGACTTGAAAAAGAGACTCACATTTGGAAAGTAACCTGACTAGAACTGTAAGGCCACTCAAGTTTTTAGACCTTTTGTGACTCATTTACTTGATTAGATTTGTTGTTTTCTAATGCCTTCTCAAAGTTTGGGTATTTCTTTGACTATGAATAATCCTCAGATGCAAGAAAAAGGAGAAGTGCAGAATTCTCAAGTATTGTTTTTCTCTTCTTAGAAGGCAACACACAGCATTTGGACACACCAAAGACAGACTTAAAATACAGAGGATACATGCATAACTTTAACCAGAAAAGGTTAAGAATAGGTGAAATGCACCCAAGCAACAGATAAAATACTCTTTGGGAGGTGCAGCACTGGAGTGACATACTTTATATATGGTCAGACATATATGTCAACAGTATAAAAATAGCTCATAAAACTTACTCTGGTGGCATGTAGCCAAATGTACCCACTAGACGTGTGGGCAAGGAAGAACTTCCAACCTCAGTCAATTTTGTTAAACCAAAATCTGCAACCTGCAAAATAAGCAATGTACACAACCAATTAGAAGTCTGAAGAGGCTGTCAATGATCTATCATAAAACGAAGACCTTGTTGTATTACCTTGGCATGGAAATTTTTGTCTATCAAAATGTTTGCCGATTTAATGTCACGATGGATGTAGACAGGCACAGTATGCTCATGAATGTACTCAAGACCTCTTGCTGAATCCAGGGCAATTTGCACCCTGGTTGACCATGAGAGTGGCTCCCTCCCTATAAAGTAAAGGCACAGATATAAAATCATCACATTACCAAGATGCATGTTACTCTGATTATGACATGAATCTGAATCCTGGTCATAATAATCCAAAGAAGACTAAAGCAGCGTGAATAACAAGAGAAACAAAGACGCATCCAGCAACCTAGTTCATATTTTTCATGGAACTTTTCTATACCAATCAATGTGCAAGATCTGGGGTGATGCCATTCAGTAATAACTTTTCCATGCCACCTGGAGCCTACAAAACGTGACTGAGAACTGAAAGCTCAAAGTGCAAGCTTACCTGATCCACGAAGATGCTGGCTCAAGTTGCCATTTTCAATGTATTCATATACAAGGAAAAGGGAACCCTCAACGCAATATCCTATCAAGCGCACCTGTATTGCATGAATGAATTGACATTCCAAAAGCACCAATTCTATTAGTATCTTACCATGAAAAGACAGTTAAAAACATAAACATATTTGACTATGATCTCACTAGAATATGCTGACAGGCGCCAGCAGCAAATTAACTGAAGAAAGATTTTAAAGATCAAACCAACTGAAACAAGTTTCGGTAGTGATTTGAGTTCTGAATGAATAGGACTAAGGCAGATTCAACTAGATGAAGATCCAGAAATTAAGTCTAAGAGTTTGGTAAGTAACATGTGCTTTGTTGTTACATAGTCGTTCAGGTATATAAGACCTATTGACATTTTGAAAATTCTCCTCTAATCACTTGATTTAGATCTAATATGCAAAGGAAGAAGACAAATACAAGAATTAAACAAGTCTATGTAATCCAGAAATGTAAAGGCTACCACTAGGAATGCTAAGATTCTCACCTACTTTATTACATGATAAAGACAATGTTAGTTAAGCAAATCGGCTGGAGAATGTGCAAGTGTGTAGTTTGGCAGAAAAAGTTTTAAGCTGGCAGGTATATGCTTTATTTGGTAAAAAGTATCAAGTCAAATCTCGGCAGATCCAATACCATAGGTTATATTGGTTAGTTACTTGTGGATCTAACCTATTCTAGGATTGATTCCTTCCTATTACAGTCATCCTAGTTAATTGGACAGGCTAAATTACTGAGCAAAAACCTATATAACCACAATTAAATAAATGACCGGAAAAATGTATGTGTAATCAGAGAGCTAGAGATAGAGATGTATGATACATTACAGTTGGGGTGACTGGCCCATAAAACATGAGGAGGAATAATCATCACAGATGACAGAAAACCATTGGCAGTGGAGAAGCAAGATTTGTAGAACTTCTGTTTCCCTTTCATGGTAATTCATTCCTTGTAACTCAATAGTAATCTACAACCAGAGTATTCTAAAACCTTTTTAAGTTCCAAAAATTCATACACACAGCATCTTAAAAACTCACTTTCTGCTAATTTCCGTCAATTAAATGTCACTATTTGTTTCTTCTTGTTATATCCCACATAACTTGGTCTACTTCTCAAGAAGATATGTACAACTCTACCTTCAAATGTGCATGACTTAGCCCCGTTTTATAACCCAATTCAGCACTTAAACTTAATATATTCAGATATTAACACGTTCAGACCGTTTGATAACCCAAAATAGAACATCTGAATTAATTAAGTGGCACTGGATTTTTTAGGCAAAACTTGCTCCCAAAATTAAGTGATAAGCTATTCACACTTAATGTGATATACATTCAAATATATTATATTTAGTACTAAATAATTCAATCACTTAATAGATTCAGACTTCAGATTTCAGATTTTAGATTTCAGTTTTCAGACTTAGTTTTATCAAACGCAACTAGTCTACATATGTCTTAAAATTCTACTGCAGTAACTTTGCAGGTCACAAGAACAAAAGTCAAATCACCGATAGCCAATGCTAGATTCGAAAGTCCTAGTGTTCACATTGAACAACAATCACCTAGATGCTGTGATTTGCACAAACCATTGTTGAAAAATGAGGATAGTATAGCAGTATAACTGATTCAAATGTGAATAAGAGTGATATACAAGGTTAGCATTGGTGAAAATGGAATTTTTTCAGCATATAATAATAAGAAAGCCAGCATCTAGAAGAGAATATGTCCAAGTATGCTGAAAATCATATTACCAGGTTCAGATGATGGACATGTGTTAAAACGTTCAGTTCAGCAAGAAATTCTCTTGATGCTTGCATGTCCATTTTCTTGATTGCAGCTTTCTGCACCAAAAATTGGGTAAGGAAAAATATAATACATGTAATTGACATTAGAAACTCGGATTAGTGGACATCAAAATGGTATTGATTGGTTAATTTTTCATGAAGAATATCAAGTAAAAGCTAATACAACAAATAAGAGACATAATTTTAGATGATCTTGAATACTGGAATAACCAATTGACCAAAGAAATGACAAGATATAAATAACTGGAAAACTGTATCTTTATTACAGAGCATCTAGATTAATCTCCTATTCCAGCCACCCTCCTGCTCAGAAGCTCCTATATAGCATAACCTAGCAACTTAAGGATGATGAAAGAATTATTGGGTCCTTGTCGACATTCATCATTAATCATCATAAATTGTCCTCAAGCAGGATGTGACAGAACAACTACCCCTCTGAACTCTAAAGCGATAATAGTTGGGAATGCTTTTACCCTTAACATACGAGAAATGAAGCATTCTACAAGTTACAACATTTGGTTATACAGTTTATGCATTATTTCTTACCCAGCCACCAGGCCCCACCTTCCCATCCATAACTTTCCCACTTCCCATCCTCTGTCCAAGGCCCCAACTCCCACACTCATACCTCAAAATGCGCCACACAACAAGCAATTCCCCTTACAGAAATTACATTATAAGAGAAAAATGAGTGGTCACACACCTTTAAATGTAAATAGTTTAATGAATGTAAGTTTTTTTGCCACAAAATTTATCTGTTAATGGAGCATCCTATATGCAATAGATGCATTGGTTTTAATTAAGAAACTTAAACAGGAATGGATGAGAAATTATGGAAAAATAACGTAGCATCCACATCTTCATCATTCCTTAGGATGGTATACCCAAATAAAAAACAAACCTCGCCTCTAAGCTCAGCATAGTAAACAGCACCAAAGCCACCTTCACCAATCTTATTAGCTAAACTGAAGTCATCCGTAGCCTTTGCAAGCTCTTCATATGAGAACTCAACAGATTTGTCAACAGTTATGCCAGTAAGACCTGGAGAAACTCCTTCAGCAACACCAGTGGAGTCTGAAGTTTTAACTTCAGCAACTCCAGAGGCTAAACCAAATAAAGGAAAGATGAGGATAAATGAACTTGTTCAATTAGCACAGAGATAATGCTGTCCAGTACAGAAACAACTAAAACATGCATATAGTACCATGAAGAAATCATAATTCAGTCACTGCAAAAACCCATCATCATGATGTCAATTCGATTTATGAAGAGATACCTTCATGTTTCTCCCCATTCAATACGAAAACAGGATATAGTGAGAATACCTTAGGATATTTGGTGACTTATGTCTATTGCATTATCTTGCCACAGTAAATCGAACATAAAGTCAAAATCGGTAGCATTTGCATAGCTGGCAGAGAAGTCAGATACTATGTCTGGCACCATCAAACAAGTAACATGCAAGTGCCAAACATAGAGCTGTTAATTGAAACGAACTGCTTGAAAGCTTGAATGGGCTCGGTTCGACAAGGCTCGAGATCGGCTCCTTTATTTCAGCAAACAAGCTGGGCTCGAGCTTTCCAATAAAGGAGCCGACTCATTTATTTATCGAGTATTTTCCAATCTCGAGCCCAGCTTGTTTGCTGAAATAAAGGAGCCGATCTCGAGCCTTGTTGAATTGAGCCCATTCAAGCTTTTAAGCAGTTCGTTTCAATTAACAGCACTGATCGACTCGTGTCCTAGTCAAGCAGCTCGATTAGGCTCGTTAGTGAGGGAATATTTATCATTTCACATTAGATTTATTAATTTTTATCATTTCACATAATATAAATTTTCAAGCTCGAGCAGAGCTTGCGCTTATGATTAACGAGTCAAGCTCGAGCTCGAGTTCGAGCCACATATCCTGTTTATCAAGTTGATCCGATCAAATTTTAAGGCTTATTAACTTAAACAAGCGAGCTTGAGCTTGGCTCAATAGAGGCTCAAGTCGAGTTTGAGAATCCAAAACTCGACTCAATTAACCGCTCTATCCGGACATAACTAATAATTGGATTAAATAACTAGTTGTTCAATAATTGCAAGCTATGCAAGTTAAAAGGGTAATCTAAACTTCTTGGAAGAGGAAGTTTGAAGATCCGGTACTAATGACTGACACTACTATTTTGCAAAGTAATCTCTAGGGGAGTAAAAGTTATGAGCATATGGTCATTTGAATTGCTGTCTAAGAATTCCGACGTGAAAATCTCTCGAAAAGTAAATTTGGTATGACCAAATCCGGGGGTAAGCACGTTTTTCAGCCATTTTGAATAGAGTAGATTTACTAAAGGATGTTGATGCAAGTGGAAAGGGCTTGCATCCCTTAACCATGAGGTGTCGGGTTCGAAACCCATGGGAATGAAAAAAATACTGTTGGGAGAATTTCCCCCCACAGAGTCCAACGCAGAGACTGTAAAACGGATGCGGACACCTGTGGTTTATACCAAAAGAATAGAGTAGATTTTTACAGTTCAAAGCCACACTGCATCCTGTCAAGTTTACAAGTTTTGAAATTTGCCCGCACTAAAATTGAAACCACTAAGTCAACTTTTAGGTGAAAACAGCCAGAAGGAAGAAGTTGAGGAATAGACATTATTGATGAATTTGTTAATAACAAGGCTCCATTTCTTAATAGTGCTTTTACTCCATTACAACTGTATACATAATACTAATCCTATCTAAAATTACCTTGTGGGATGCTAGATGGCCTTTTACATAAATTGATTAGGTGTAGTAAATTTCTTTACTAACAAGGTAAAGTATCTATCTCTTTATTCAATCCTGAAAGGATGAACATAAGAAATTATCCTCAATTGAAATCCTTGGGTTCCATCTCTCTCTATAAACTGAAAGTGGAACACTGAGATTAAGGTACGGAAGCCAGGAAAGGAAGCTAGTTCACAGGACAACAATACCATTAATTTCTTACCCCGCTCTCTCTCTCTCTCTCTCTGTGTTTTTTTTCCTTTTTTTTTTTTACTTATTATTATACTTTACGTCCTAGTGAAACTCATTATAAGGATTTGAAATAGGTGAGATATCATGTTGCTTCTTTATTTTCTTTTCCTTTCTTAGCATAATCTAACAATAAAAATGTTGAAATTTGAAGGTCAATCTTATACACTATGTCCAGTGGTAAAGGCTGGCTGTAGCTCAGCCATTGATCAACATTCCTAAACCATTTCTATATGTTACAGCCTTCTTGTTGCACGGCAGTAAAATATACCCTTAAGCAACCACCATATGTATCTTAGAGCTACAGACATGACCACAAGCCCAAGTTACTACTTCAACATAATTCCAAGATATAGGGCATCTTAGCTCTCCCAAAAATTGATAGATTTCTGGGTTTTTTAGCTGTTTCTCACTATGCATGTTATGTCATTTAATGTACTAGTATCGGTATTAGTTGCATTAGAATTTCAGCATTTGACTAACAGCTTTGTAATTTCAGATGATGCTGAAGTATGTCATAGCAGTACCAGGAAAGAAATCTTCTTGACCAGCTAAAGTAGTATCAGAAATCAAGGATGTTCTTGGAGTCAAATGTAACACTTCAAATGAAAAAAGACCTACCCATTAACTTTAGGTCTTCATCTATTTAGATTTAATCCTCTAGGTCCTCACTCTAGTCTTATTTCCTGTACAGTTTGTCAGCTGGTGAAACAGATTCTTGGATGAGGGAAGGAATGAAATTTTGTTTCATCTGCTTTCTTTGAGTACTCAAAGACACCTTACCTTGGGTGATGAATAAGGAAGAAATTTAGTGAAATTTCTACCATTTTTACTCCTTATCCTCCTGCTTTATCCCCTTACTACTTCTAAATTTCTAAAGCCTCCTATTTTCTGATTCTCAAAGCTTTCAACCAGATTCTGAAAACTTTCTGCAACTAAGAATTTCATGTCCAATTGCGTCTGATCTTTTTCACACAAGCTTCCATGCTGTTGCATCACTGTAAAATCTAACTTCTGAAGCCTCAACCCAGATGAACAGAACTGATGCACCATATTACCACCCCTCTAACTAATACGGACACAGAGAGAGAAAGAGAGAGAGTTAGAGGGAGGGACGGACATAAGGAGGGATAGAAATAGAATTGGATGGATACTCTCAATTTTTTAATGAACTATTTTTAACCGATTTACCTTCTGAATCTAACATCTTTCACAGAGATAGCAATCCTTGATAACTCACAAGAATTTCTTAGGAAAGACATCCCCAGTGAATGAACCATGACAAATACACTATGAAATTCCACGTTCATAACATGTACCAATCTCTTTTGGGGCAATCAGTTTTTAACAACAAAACTGCTAATGGTAAGCGTAAATTGCAGAGACAAAGAATTGAAAACCCCATCCATAAATCCTGAACCCTTCCCTTGATTCCAAATCAGGAAAAACTGATGCAAATCTACTACAAAACTTGAGTACTCTAGTTTTGCAGATGGCAGCATGTAAACTATCAGCCAGTGATCCTAAAGAACAATTTATTTGGACTATCAGTTAAGCAGATTTTCTATCTGCAGAAATGAAGTTCAGAATAGTATAAGTATTACATAGCTGACCCAGAAATATACCTACATACTTCGATAAGCTGCTTGCAAAGCAAAATGACTCACCGGTATAATATCTCAATTAAAGACTAAACAATGCTAAAATGCTTTGCACTGACTTTTAACGTGATTATCCTGAGGAAACAGAGAAAAAGCATAAACTGAGAGAGATATATACCTGAAGCAACTAACTGGAACTGATCAGATGACTTTGTGAGTAAGGAGATCTTCTGTGCCTTCTTCTTTCTGTAAAATACAATATATAAGCAGCTAGCAATGAACAGTACCACAACTACTCCCACAGCAATGCCAGCTATAGCTCCACCAGAAAATCCTGATTATAGGGAAGCAAACAATAAGCTTGGCTAGAACAGGGACTTCAGTTGTCGATCTTCAAATACGTCTAGCAGCCAGAGAGAAAGAAAGTCAAAACCGAACCAATATAAAAAGGCCAAAATACCTGTGCTGCAAAACAGGGGAACAAAATAATGAAACTGATGTTAAATTTCAGATACATAGATATTCAGTTTGAAAATCACAAAAACATCTCAAATGCTACCTGGATTTCAGGGGCCGGTAGCTTCCACTTAGATCTGCAAAAGAATAAAAATGTGCAGCCCACAAAACATATGTTAGACTCACTAGTCACCTTAAAATTCAGTAAAATGCAGAGGATATGCACCATATGTAAAATTCAACAAAAATTCAGATAATATGCATCATAGGTACAACTCCCACATAACAAAAACCTTTACAAGCAAACCCAACTTTGTACTGAAAGGTTCATAAACAAAACTGCAATTTCTTTCTGGAGAAGAACTTAAAATACATATATTCTCAGCCATCCACCTATAATCAGCATCGTAACACGAATCTCATCTCAGCACAGTCAGATGGTGGTCCAACATACAAATCCATGCTTCCTCAGAGTTCCAGCTATTAGGTTTAAGAAATACTTTTTATCTTCGCATGCATCACCTCATACATCAGTAAATAAATGGAGAAATAAAGATCAAGCTAAGTTCTACACCCGATAAATTATAAATGGTCCATTAAAATAAGCATGTTAAGATTCTTTTCCCTAATAGTGAAAATTGTGCAACTAAAATCTAACATCTCCACATGGCTCATCATTAACCAAGATTCCAACATTAATCATATCCCAATGACCATCAAAAAGTACATTTGATTTAACCAAGGATCTGTAATTGCCTCAAAAGGTCCAATAAGACCATGCCTCAATAACTCTCTACAAAGATTTCAGCTTCACATCTTTAAGGTTCACTATCTTTCACAACATTGCTCCATGCCCAACATACTCTAAAGGATCAATTAGTATGTTAAAAATCCCTTCATGATTCAAAATGCACTCAGTTTGGGAAAACTATGCAGCCACTTGATCACACAAAATTAAATGAACAAGCACAATTTAATGAATAGACTTGATTCGACCTTGTTAGTAGTAAAAATCCTTAATTACAACCAAACTTGAGCTCAATAGTTTTAGATTAAAGCTTATGATTTTATTCTGAGTAATGCAATGTAGTAATTCAACTATAATGCATCAGTTTGATTCAAATCCAACAGGTGTGCTAGAGACTATAACTTGTTTCACGTCATACAAAGATTATCAACACATAATAGGCAGAGGATATACAAAAGTAGCACTATGCAGGAAGAATGCTTTATCATTTTTGTACACCTTACTGATAGAGTAAATTAAGTGCCACCATTTCTATTTCATAAATTCACATTACATTTTCCACAGGTTACATGATAAGGTAAAAGAGATAGAATATAAATAACTTCAGAAGTATTGATGAAATTCATTAATGGCATTCACTCTCCTACACCCTGCAAGTCTACCATTTATGGGTGGGTTATAAATTACATCTACTAAAGTTCCTTGAACCCTGTTTCCTAATTTTTGATTAACGAATATCCAAAACTGTTTTCAAGTCACGGAATTGCTTCAATATAAGTCTTAATTGAAAATTCAAAAATTGAAAAGAGAAAATAAAAGAAAATAGCAAAAGCAAGAACAACAACAATAAGAACAAGTAACTTAAGAAAACAAAAGCATCAATCAGCATTTCCTTCAGAAACTATCCTATCAGGTACCATCACATCAAACTGCGAACAACCAATTACCCCTTTAGCCGATCTAAATCTTGCAACATATTATTGCTAAATACAAAATTATTACTACGTTCGTCTGTGCCTGCCCACCCCCAACCCACCCACCCAAAAAAAAAACAACCAAAAAAAAATCAAGACAGACTAAAGAAGACACTAGTAGTGATATTTACCCAAGTTTGGCAACAATCAACATAGCAAATTCAATTCTCTCGCATCAATATTCTTAGGTCCAGAAAAATCTAATCATCCGATGTATCCATCCCAATACTTGCTTCTACTAAATGTTTCGTAAATTCCAAAATCAATCACTGTGAAAAATGACACCAAATTTACACACTTTGGTTACAGACACCGAAAACTCAAGATTCCTGCAATAATATTCATGAGTGTAGCCATAAACAAAGAGAAATCTCTAATTATCAAATTCAATACAAACAAATCTAATCATTTAGTGGCGCATCCAAAAACTCCCTTCTACTAGCATACCACAAACTTGAAAGAGTAAATATTCTGAACACTCTCAGCTAAGTTTACACTAGTGGCTCCAGTTCAAAAGTAATGGTAAAAACTTACCTTTTCCAGGGATGAACAACAGACCACTCCCACCAGTAAAATTAGCTGTTGGATTATATCTGCTGATCACCTCAGTGCTCAAATTATTAGCAGAAGCTACAGACTGCAAAGTATCCCCGGCCTGTATAGGCCAAGTGATAAACAACCCATAATCCTCGGAAATCGCCTTATTCCCACAAGAACAATTCACAGTAACATTCAGATATCCAGTATCTGGGATATTATTCGCCGGATACCTATTAAACCTCTGCAACCAGGAGACACTCGTTAAATTTGCGTAGTTCCGGGACGAAACTAGATCATAAGTATCCCCCGATGAAACACTGTAATTGAAGACATGAGCCAGGAAATTCCCATTGATGCAGTCACAGGTAAAGGGATTTTTACTCTTGTCTCTGCTATGACGGTATCCTGGTCCGGGACGTTGACCGGGTTCCAGGAGACGAGAGTGGAAGGCGAGACGCTGAAAAGTTGGGCGATTATGGTTACGTTTGAGCCTCGCCAGACGTTGAAGCTGGCTAAAGCTAAGTCACAGCCTTTGCTGCACTGGGAATTGACTTGGGAAGTTTGCAGGGAGATGGTGAGAAGGAGAAGCAAAAGGGCTGTTATTATTCTGGGTTTTATGAAGAATAACATCATGTAATTGGGACTTGGATTTGGATTGAAAGCATGTGAGATTGGAGGATTGGAGATTGGGGGAGATGGTGGTGCTGTGGAAGTTGGAGGGAGGAGGGAGGAGGCAGGAGGAGGAATGAAAAGTTGGTTGGGAGTTCTTAAACTCTTTTGTTTAAGTTGACTGAGCTGTTTTCTAAATTGTTTAATGTTTTAGATGCCTTTGACAGAGTTGCCGTCTGTTGTTGAATGATTTGGGATACTTCAGAATTCAGAGCCCAGTGTTGAAGTTGTCGTTGAACAAGTAAGCATTTGGAATTTGGGAGCTTGGATGTGAAAATGAGTTTGACTAGTCATTTCTTGTTAATTAGTTCATCGCTGAGCCAATTCGAGTATAGGGGGTTAATGGTGCTAAAAACGTGCTAAATGGTAATATTTGAGAATTGGCAAGTTACTGCCAAAAACTTATTATTATAAACCACCTTATGATACCAATAGTAATAATGATTGTGGAATTCGAACCAAATAATTACCGAAGTAAATTAAAATCACAAACTAGTCAAGTTGCATTCAATAGTCGTTTCGGGTATAAATTTGATTCGACTTGTTTATATCCTCATCGATGCCCTAAACGGCTTCGGCGGCTACCAAAGCAATACAAAAACCCACAGTATATTTGTTAGTATATAATGAGTTTTACAATTTATTATTTTTCTTTTTCATTATTTCTTTTTTCTTTTTTTTTAATTTTTTGAAACTAGCAAAAACGTTGGCATTTTGTTTTCTTATTTTTACATTTAAGGAGAATTAAGATGGCATTTTGTTTTCCTATATCTACATTTAAGGAGAATAAGATGGATGATTAAAGATAATTCCCTAATGAGAGGTAGCTAATCAAACAACCAATAGAAGATACCTATCATTCCCATTAATTTATTTTCATTGATGCCAAACAAACATCATTTATGAATATATTGAATTTGAAACCCATAGTAATGGTAGAAACCCATTTACCGAATCCCTCCTAGTTTAATTGAACTCAATCAAATTTAAACAATTTATTTCTTTTAAATAACATTTATTATAGATGTTGTACAATAATAAATATAACAAACCAAAAACCATACATATGAGTATCTACGTGCGCATGCATGCATATGGGTACATGTGAGGCTCGTTTAAACTCAAACATATTTTCTAACTTCACATATACGTATGTTTGAGTTGAACTAAGTCTAGTTATTGTAGCTACTTGAACTCGAGTGCTGACTGAGCAAACTTGCAAAAAAAACTCGATTGAGCTTCACTGATTTGTTACTCTAGCATAAAGAAGGCAAGGGAGACCAATTTAGGTCATTAAAGTTAAATTTAAAGAAAAAGAATTGGGATAATATTAGAAACATTTCCTAAGATATCTTCTAATATCACTTAGCATTTCTAAAGTTTGAAAATATCACTTACCTCTCCTAGTAATTACAAGATGACTATATTAACGCTCACTTGATACATACTTACCTCTCTTCGTCTATACGGCCGTAAGAATGGAATTGGTGTCAGGTTGAAAGTAAGAAAATGAGGATTGAAAGCTAACGAGGCTCGTCAATAAGAAAGCTCGGATCGAATCAATTGGTATTGAATACTAATTGATTCGATCTGAGCTCTTGGACATATCAAATTAATGGTTAAATTTTTTTTTTTAAAAGAAACAAAAGTGCTTTCTTCTCTTTCTCCGTTCTCGAACATTTTTTCTTATTTTTTTATTAGATGGCTATGCAATTTTTTATTTGTAAATTATAATAAAATTATCTTTTCTTTTTTGTGAGTGTGATAGAATAGGATATGATTTCTTTGTTTATTTTGAATTGTATTTTATAGTGATTTAGTCCAACTTAAAGGCTTGGGCCATAGGTTGAGATGATGTTGTAAGAAAAATAATGTTCATAAGAAATCAGTTTTGAACATATATATTTGAATTGGTACTAGTGTATTTCTTTATAAATATATTGTTCATTTTCCAAATTTATATTTTTATGGATTATAGTTTTGTAGTGTCGTGACACTATTAGAGACAGTTTTTAGGTGGTGGTTTTTCTTGGAGTAAACAATTTGGTTTAGGAGTATTTTTATTTAACAAAATGAGCAAAATTATAGTTTGGGCTTATTTGAGACTTCGTTACACAAATAATAAAAACAAGATAGATAAGTGATATTTTTAAAATTTCAACGGCGCAAAGTGATATTAAGATAATCCTCAGGGAGATTTTTGATATTATCCCGAAAGAATTTCATAGTTGAATCTCGCACTGGAGCCGCGTCAGCTTGAGTCAATCTAGGCTGCCAATCCCTATGGACAAAGGTCAAGAGTTGCTATCTATTGGTTAGGCATTCAATTCTTTGAATAGAGTTACCAAATTTCTAATCAATTATAAGCGAATTTGTTTATTCATATTGCACCCCTACAAACAATTTTTTGGAAAGCTTTTGTTAGATTTGCCTCCATGGTATTGTTCCAAAAAATTGTTATGCATAAGACAAAGGAAAAGAAAAAATAAACCTTTAACTTAATGGTGAATATAATAGAGTTTGAGTTCATGTTACAAGCTGTTAGGAGGAAGGATATAGATCGGAAACAAGTGACACCTGCTAGATACTTCTGGCAGGGTCAGGGAACATTAACAGTTTAATTTACAACTTTGAAATATACTCAAAATTAATTTTGTCAATCAGTTTCATTATTTCATAGTTGTACCATGTCATATTAATTTTTTTTTTTGTGTCTTGTCATAATCATGTTTATTCTACCACAAAAAAAAAAAAAAAACACGATTTATTCTTTTTCATTTTATGTATTGTCATATTATGAAATATTTGTTAATGATTTTATATTTAATATGATTGAAACTATTTTACATGATAAATTATGCATGCACTTACATGGCTCGAGTAACCCAGTCAACTTCTAAAGACCAAAGAGTAATTTTAACAAATTAAGAAGTAGAAAAATTCAAGGATTTGTGTGACAACTATCTCAAAGTTTTAGGTGTTTAGAATTTGAAAAAGTAAAAACAAATTGAAGAGGTTATTAAAATCATGAAAGGTTAATAAAGAAGGCCTTGTGTTTTTAACTGAGAATCTGTATTATTAGAATAGTCTAAATTAAAACGAATTCTTCTATGCTATGTCTTAATAGTTAAGAATGATATGTATGTTATCATTTGAAAATTTTTGAATTTTTAAGGCTAAAGTTTACACAACTGTGGGCCAAATCTCAGTGTCAAATTTTATAGTCGGTCCATCGCTTCTATTTTGTATGCTTATTTGTGTTCTAATTGTATAAGCCAGAATAGAAAAAAACAATTAAAATAGATGGAGCACATTAGAGAAGTCCACAGAAAAATACATAACTAGTTTTGTAAACGTGCAACAACAAATATATATACAAAGTAAGATGTACAAACAATCTAGTAGATGCCAAATTCAAGACTTTCATCCAAATTTTAAAGCAAACAACAACTAACTAAGGAAAATTCATCCAAGATAGCAAAGAACCCAACAACTGTATCCAAAAGAAAAAAATAAAAGGTACAATTGTAAAGTATTATAAGTTTTTTTTTTTTAATTTTGTTAAGGTACAAGTCCTAATCAATGAATGAGCTTACACATATGTATTTGTAAAAGTACCATTTGATAAAAAGTCCAATAATAAATAGTATTATCACGTAGTAAGATCAAACAAATATATGCAACAATTATTTTCAATACGTGCAGAAGTGCTATCATCATTAATAATTTATCTCATGGTTCGATGTCAAAATGTGGACAACTTCAATGTTGCTAATATGTATATGCCAAATGTAAACCTAGAGGGTCTTGCGTTTGGATAGTAGATTTTTTTGGGATAAATTGTTGAAAAGAATACTGTAACACTTTTTTGATGTGATGTATCTGAGATAAAAAGGTGATTGGAATTTGTGTCGATGATGCAAGTAAAATTTTTTAGCCAAATTAGAACAATCCAGTTACAAAAGTACCTAAAAATTTTTTAATAAAAATTATAATTTCATTACAATATCTACACTAATGAGTAATGAGTAATCCTTAACTTTTCGAGGAATTCTTCATCAGTGGTTGTGAATGACTGATTTTTCAATCTTTTCGACCTTGGTTCCGTAGGAGCAAAGCAAGTCAAAAAGATTGAGAAATGGAACCATCTGATTTAATTCGTTCTCAATAGACATGAGATGATCATTTTAGGGTGATCCTTTTGTCAACGGATGCTCCGATTACACTCGTAGTGTCTGAAGGATGAGAACCAACTATATACCATCTACATCGAGAATTCAAGTATTGTATACGTCATTAGTCCGATCCTTTGTAGGAATTACCCGTAATAACGAACTTACGAAATGGATCTGTTTATCATACAGAGATTTGGCGTTCTTAACCCTGCTACTCCGCAATTTGGACAAAAGCGGAATTATGATGTTGGGATTTTGGGTAGAAACGGGTGATATTTTAGTAGGTAAATTAACGCCTCAGATGGTGAAAGAATCGTCCTATGCCTTAGATAGATTGTTACGAGCCATACTTGGCATTCAGATATCTACTTAAAAAGAAACTTGTCTAAAACTACCTATAGGCAGTAGGGGTCGGGTTATTGATGCGAGATGGATCTAGAAAAAGGGGGCTCTAGTTATAATCCAGAAATGATTTGTGTATATATTTCACAGAAGCGTGAAATCAAAGGGTACATCAAGCATCATATACTTACATATAAATCTGGAAATCAGTTGTAATACGACATATCTGAAAAATGATAAACATGATGATCACATTAAAACTTCAAAAGAAGTACATATTTTCATCCAGGTTAACAAGTGCAACCTAAAATATATAGATCTGTGCATGTCCATCTTAATTAATCACACTCCATAATCAAATGGTCCTTCACTTTCTTGACTGTAGATGAAATTCTTTTATCTAGTACTATGTTTTTAGCTTGGATGGCATGATATTCAATGTTCTGTCTGTTAAAATTTTTGAACTCAAATTTTTTTTTTTTGCTGAATTTGATTGCACTATTCTATTAGAATAGTCTAAATTAAAACGGATTCCTCTATGCTATGTCTTCAGTGCAGGATAATAGTTGAGACTGATATGCACGTGGTCATTTGTAAAAATTTGAATTTTTAACGCAAAGTTACCCAATTGAGGGCTGAATCATAGCGTCAAATTTTATTGAGAACATGCATTAGAGAAGTCCAAACAAAAAATACGCAAACTAGTTTTCTAAACAAGTAACAATGAGTACGGTTTTTCTACCAACAATTTAGTAGATCCCGAATTCAAAACTTTATCTGAAATTTTAAAGCAAATGACGACTAAAAAGGCATAACTCATCCAAGATATCAAAGAACTAGACAATTATATCAAACAAAAATAATAATGATAGATGAGAGATACAATTGTATGTCAGTGAAAGTTTTTTAATTTTTATAATGTAAAGTCCTAATCAATGAATAAACTTACACATAAGTATCAGTAAAACTTACCATATAAGAACAAGTCAAATAATAAATAATAGTATCATGTAACAAGATCAAACAAGTGTGTGTGACAATTATTTTTAGGCTAGATGTATAGAAGTGCTATCATCATTAGTAATTTATGATTTATCTCATGACTCAATGTCCAAATGTGGACCTTCAATGTTGTTAATATGTATACGCTAAATGTAAAACTCAATAACTTAGATCACCCTTGTTCTAATTAAATTGAATAACTTAGACCCCTTTTTGACCAATTCTTCCTCAATTTTTGTTAATAAAAATGATAATTTTATTACAATATCCACATTAATGACAGAAAATACATCGAACATGATATATATACATACAGTGTCACACCCCGGGTCCGTAGGCCCATGACGAGACTTGAGTTTCAGCAGCCAAACCCAACTACATTAACTCCATCTTGGCTAGTCCAAAATGGATATACCAAGTTGAACTTGAGTACTTGGCTTTTACTTATGTATTAGTCCATAGCGCTTTACTTTTCTCATATAGAATGGGATATCATATTCACCTCTTTTTTTGAACTTTGTGTCCTCACAAAACCCAACCCAATACCATAATTCGAACTGTCCACTCACTTGTATCGGATTCTAGAGATGACTCCCACTCTTAGGTCAACGTAGCACTTTGTTCTTCTACTTTCTTGCGTAGTCCAACCCAATACCATTGATCCAATTTCACCTCATACAAAGATCACATGGGGTTTGCTCTGATGCCATACTGTCACGCCCCAGATCTGCAGGCACATGACCGGACCTCAGTCTCATCAACCAAACCCAACTATTTGGACTACGCAAATGAGAAAGCTTAAGTATTTGCTACCATCTGAATTCCAAGTCTTGCCCCTACGGCAATGAGTATTTTCCATTTATATGAGAAGTCTTATTGAATTGATGAATAATTTTCTCTCGGATAAAATTTCTTAGTAGCCTGCTTAAACCTTTCTTACTAGCAATAGTAGATTTTGCTAAGCCTTCAATTTACTGACTTCATAAGCTTACAGGTTTACATGGTACAAATTGCTTCTTTCATTTCGTTGTTACACTTTTAAAATTGCTGTGTGAGCTTGTCACTATTGCCTTGCTCCTTTAGGAAGTCAACAAAGCCAATCTTTGTTGTCATTTGTCCATTAAGCTATTGGAAGGCCTTTTCCATTATGTAGAAGGCCATACGCACTACATGCCCCCGATTACGTACCATGCAGCTAAGGGTGTGTGCTACTTCATACATTTTATATTTTTTTTCCATTGCAACATGAATCTGGAACCCGTTTAGTAATTCTTTTAAAGCTCATAGCATTGAAACAAAGATTTCATCTACATTCCCACTCTTCCAAATTTGCTGGGGTGAAAACAGTTTGGGGTTGTGCCTTACTAATTACTACAAAGTAAACAACCACTTCTTCATTATTTTTCTGCTATTTGGGACTTTATTCTGATCTTTTCATTTGAAGAATTTATGCTGTTATCTTCCTTTTAATGTGCTCCAACATACTATATCCAAATTAAGATAGGTAAACAAAGACGAGGGTATTGCGGGCGCATACGTTTCAGTAAGGAACATGAACTTTCCTTTGCCCAATACCTTGTCAACATGCATTTGGACAGCAAGATTTCTGCAAATAATGCATCCGTTTGGATTAGTTATTGTTGGGGTTGTTTTTCAAAAACAGCACTGTAGCATTTGGGATGTGAAAAACTACTGTAACTGTCTTTCAAAAACTACTATAGCTGTCTTTCAAAAACTTTTTGAGGGTGTTTTTGGGATAATTTTTTGTGGTATTTTTAAAAGTAAAAAATTATTTGGTTCAAATTTTTTTAGGGCATTTTTAAAATTAAAAATCTATTTGGGGTAATTTTTGAGGTTTTTCAAAAATAAAAATCTATTTGAGTAATTTTTTGAGGTATTTTTAAAATTAAAATTCATTTGATGGGTGGTGGTGCGGGTGGGTTAATTTAAAAAAAAATATCCCAAATAAATTATTCCAAAAATACCCCAAATAAATTTTTAATTTTAAAGATGCCCCAAAAAATTACCCCAAAATAAATTTTTAATTTTAAAAATGCCTCAAAAAATACCTCAAATAAATTTTGAATTTTAAAAATGCCCCAAAAATTGTCTCAAATAAATTTTTAATTTTAAAAATACCCCAAAAAATTACCCCAAATAAAATTTTAATTTTAAAAATACTCCAAAAATTACCCAAAATAAATTTTTAATTTTAAAAATGCCCCAAAAAATTACCCCAAATAAATTTTTAATTTTAAAGATGCCCCAAAAAATTACCCCAAAATAAATTTTTAATTTTAAAAATGCCCCAAAAATTGTCCCAAATAAATTTTTAATTTTAAAAATACCCCAAATAAATTTTTATTTTTAAAGGTGCCCAAAAAATTACCCCAAAATAAATTTTTAATTTTAAAAACACCCCCAAAAATACCTCAAATAAATTTTGAATTTTAAAAATGCCACAAAAATTGTCCCAAATAAAATTTTAATTTTAAAAATACCCCAAAAAATTACTCCAAATAAATTTTTAATTTTAAAAATACCCCAAAAATTACCCCAAATAAATTTTTAATCTTAAAAATGCCCCAAAAATTTACCCCAAATAAATTTTAATTTTAAAAATGCCCCAAAAATACCCCAAATAAATTTTTAATTTTGAAAATGCCCCAAAAAATTACCCCAAATAAATATTTAATTTTAAAAATGCCCTAAAAAATTATCCCAAATAAAATTTTAATTTTAAAAATACCTCAAAAAATACCCCAAAAATTTACCTCAATTAATTTTTTAATTTTAAAAATGCCCCAAAAATACCCTAAATAAATTTTAATTTGGATGGAGGGAGAGAGAGAGAAGGAGAAAGAGGGGAGGGCAAGAGAGGGAAGGTGGAGGGGAGGGAGAGAGGGAGAAGGTGGTGGGGTGGGTAGTGGTGGTGGTGGGTGGTGGGTGGTGGGTGGTTGTGGGTGATGGTGCGGTTGGGGTGGAAGAAGAAGGGATAATTTTTTTATTTTTGTATGTATAAGTTGTTTTTGAAATATTTGTTTGGATTGGTGTTTTTGGGATTGTTTTTTGTTGGTATATTACTGTAGCATTTTGGGATGTGAAAAATAGTTTTTCAAAAACAGCTCAAAAAATAGAGAATCCAAACCTACCCAATATATCCAGCTACGTGGCTCTTGAAATCGTCTGGCGCTTTTAGAAGGACCATGGCATAAATTTTCCTTGTGACATTATTAGAGTAAATACCATGCCCTTCAAGATACAACCAAACTATACATGTCATTTAAGAGAAGGGACACCAGAATGGGGTAGGATAATCAGAATTACATCTTTATGATAGACGATCCTCGTTGGCCAGAATTGCAGCAGGTATACTTGGATGTGATATATTTATTCGGATTGTTTCTTTCCATTAATGATGTATTTCTTTTGAGATTCTGCTATTGGCATTTGGATTGATTTTCTTGATTGCTTTGCTTTTTCTTGTTTAGATGAACAAGGTCTTTGGTAAATTCTATAAGAAAAACTATTATATCTATCATATGCTGGAAGATGTTTTCCGAGCACAGGGCACAAGTGGAGATTTTTTTTTCTAGTTTTGAAAGGTCACCATGGAACTCTGATGAGAAGAAGGAGATGGAAGACTTGACTAAAGCTGCAAGAGACAAGGGTAGAGCGAATACTGATTCATCAAATGACGATGTCCAGGTTGTGAGGCCGAACAAAGGGAAAAGCAAGAAGGGCAAGGGAAAATGCAAATCTGTGACTTGTCTGGTTACTCACCCATTCCCAGCCCATCCGCTATTGCTCATGATAGGTATTACCAAGTCCTTGATGGTTTGGAAATGCTTGTGAGTCAAAAGAACAGTAGCAGCAATAGCATGAGTATATCTATTAGCTCCCCTTCCAATAATCAGCCTTCTCAAAAGCCAAATCCGACTATGAAGTTGCCTTGGCACAACTTTGAGACCTATGACTGCCTTGGAAAGTGCATGTTAGGATGGGCGATATCTTAAAAAATGAGCAGGAGACTTTGTTATGGTTTACAGCCTAGATGTGACGAGAACTAGCTTACCCTAGTGAGGATGCGAGGTTGTTTTCCATCAAAATATGGAAGCCAAACTTCCTTAGTTGGATGAAAGTGACAATCTCTTTGTTGACAATTGATTTAGGGTTGGGTGTACTTTAAACTCATCAGTTGGAGACTTGTTTAGCAAAATTGTGAGGTCTTGCGGATGGTTTTTTTTTGTTTTAGATGTCACGTGGATGTAGTTAGATTAGCAGTTGTGTATGCGATGTCAGTTGAGTTTGTGCTTCTTTGAAAATAGCTTGTATATACGGAGTATTAAAGAAACTGCAACCTATCCTTTGGTTGGTTGAAACTTTTTCCTAGTTTTTATGTGATCGGCCTTGAGTTTGTGCATGTTCTATATTCCACTAGTTTTTGTACTCTTATCTAACTTAACTAGCAATTACTACAAGGGTCCACAGAATACTTCATACTATGCTTCATTATATGTTAAATAGGCATTGAAAGTGATATTTCCTTTTATGTCTACTTCATTTCATGTTAGAAGCCAAGGTGGGTTAGAACAAAACTGACTTTCCTATGTTTTTTGTCATAAAGTCACAAATTTTAACCAATTTATGATTGCTTGAACGTGCAGGTTTTGCTTTGGTTAGTTTGGTTGGCATCCTATGCTAGGTGATGGATAACTGCATCCATATACATGGCGGGGACTTGGAGGAGGAAGATGATGAGGACGATTTGGAATTGACCTTTGCCTTATTTGTGCTTTTAGATTTTGCCCTTTTCGACTCATACCTAAACCCTCCTCCCTAGCGCAGGATTTGAGAGAGTGCACTAACAGAGGAACAATGGGTGCTCGAACTTATTAATGGCCGTCAGGATAGAATATTTGACAACATGTGCATCGAAGCTCCTTTTTTCTTGTGCCTATGTAACTTGCTGGAGCAGCGGGGTTATTGGCAGCCATATCCGACACAAAGGGTTGGAATTCACGAGTCAGTGGCTATTGTGCATTGGTGTGCCTTAGTCATAATGAACGCCATTCAGTCTTAGTTGACTACTTTAATCATGTCTTGAAAACAGTTAATAGGCATCTCCGCTGTTGTTTAAGATCCTTGGTGCGGCTTGGATGAGATTTAGTTAGACTAAGAAATTATCATCACATTCATCCATGTATTCAAAATAGTAGAAAGTTTTGGCCATGGTTCAAAATAAGCTTCTATTAAACATGAAGAATAAATTTTAGATGTTTTTTTCATGTCCAAGTTTTTCACACTTAATAACTCACCTCTTTCACAGGATTGTGTTGGAGCAATAGAGAAAACTCATGTCTCAGCCTGGTGCAAAGTTGAGTATAGGGACCGTTTTCAAAATAGGCATGGAGACCTGTCCCAAAATATTTTAGCAACTTGCGATCATGATATGCGGTTTGTATATGTTTGGGTAGGGTTGGAGGGTAGTGCATATGATTCATGAGTGCTACAGAGTACTTTACAAGATCCAAACTGTGCATTTCCGATGCCACCAGAAGGTTTGTACCCATTTGCATTTATTTTAATAATTAAAGTTTTATTTTAAGACTTTTTCAATGGTTGTGGCTTGTGCAGTCTATTTCCAATTCATTGTTCATCGTGATTTGGAGTAAGATTACTGTGTTACTATTAGGCAAATATTATGCGGTGAATGCTACTTACACAAACATGTCTGGATTTATGGTGCCATATAGAGGTGCTCGAGGGAGTGCTCAAGAGCGAGAAGCAAAAGCTCTGTTCAAAGATGCTATGCATCTCTTAGAAGTATTATAGAACACACATTTGGTGTGCTGAAAACATGGTTCCCAATACTAAAGGGACCAATGTAGAATTACATGATGGCCACCCAAAATAATATTGTCCTTGCATGTTGTGCACTACACAACTTCATGCGGAAGAATATCACGAATGACGAATATTTTGATGAAGAAACAGCTGCTGGGGAATTTGACGATGCAACCAAGATGGGTATCAAGTCCCACTACAGCAACAAGTTGATATTTTGGAAGGGGAATTACTGCCTTTGCCGAAGATCGTCGAGCAATTGCCAATAGCATGGATAGAAATCGCCAGTTGTAAACTCGCCTGGAGTGAAACTTAATGTTCAATATTTGACATTCTGAGTCATGTGTTTGTATTCCACGTGAAATTCTCTTGACTAATTATTAGTAGGTATTAGATGTATTCAGGTGGACTATTTGGGGTAATTACCAGTTTCGACTAAGAAAGAAAAACTCTCTTAACCGCAAAGACATTCCTCTTATGAGGTCGAATGAAAGTAAGCCGCATTATCGCATCATAAGACAACAAAGGAAAAGACTCAGGAGCTCTAGCAGCAGAATATGAAATTGCTAATCGGAACCACCTTAATACCTTTGCTTTGGGAGCTCAATGAAGTTTTCAAAGGCGTGACTCTTTATAAAGTGTCTTTTGGGGTCTAAATGTGGAAATTCATTTACAAACTTTCAAAATAATCTATCTTCATTTCCACTGCGTCGGACTGGGAAAGTATTCATAGATTACATCGGACCAGCATATCTCTCACCAATTTACCATTCAATTTGCTAAGAAGTAGAATTCACAGAAAAAAGTACATTATAAATTCGTTTGCTACTGTTCCAACCCCCATCTTGACTTGTAAAGGCCATATCGATTGATGAAATTATTGTACTTGAAGAAATGAAAATTTTAATTTTTGTTGTTTTTCAAAAATAGTTCAAGCCAAATTCGTTTGGATTAGTTGTTTTTGGAGTTGTTTTTTAAAATCACTACTGTAGCATTTGGGATGTAAAAATCAATTACTGTAACTATCTTTGAGATGTTTTTGAGAGTGTTTTTGGAAAAATTTTTGGGGGCATTTTTAAAATTAAAAATTTATTTTGGATAATTTTTTGGAGTATTTTTAAAATTAGAAATTTATTTGGGGCATTTTTAAAATTAAAAATTTATTTGGGGTATTTTTGGGCATTTTTAAAATTAAAAATTTATTTGAGGTAATTTTAAAATTAAAATTTATTTGGTGGGTGGTGATGGGGGTGGGTTAATTTAAAAAAACCCAAATAAATTATTTCAAAATACCCCAAATAAATTTTTAATTTCAAAAATACCTCAAATAAATTTTTAATTTTAAAAATGCCCAAAAATTATCCCAAATAAATTTTAATTTTGAAAATACCCCAAAAATGCCAAATAAATCTTCAATTTAAAAAATGCCCCAAAATAACCCAAATAAATTTTTAATTTTTAAAAATATCCCAAAAATTTATCCCAAATAAATTTTAAAATTTAAATTTACCTTAAAAATACCCTAAATAAATTTTTAATTTTAAAAATACCCCAAAAAATTATCCCAAGTAAATTCTTAATTTTAAAAATGCCCCAAAAAATACTCAAAATAAATTTTTAATTTTAAAAAACCCTAAAAATACCACAATTAAAATTTTAATTTTAAAAATACCCTAAAAATGACCTCAAATAAATTTTTAAATTTAAAAATACCCCAAAAAATTATTCCAAATAAATTTTTAATTTTAAAAATGCTTTAAAAAATATCCCAAATAAATTTTTAATTTGGATGGGAGGGATGGGAAAGGGGGTTGTGCGGAGGGGAGGGAAGGAGGAGGGGGGGAGAAAGAGAGGGAAGGTGGAGGGGAGGGAGAGAGGGGGGAGGAGGTGGTGGTGGGGATGGGTGGTGATGGGGTTAGGGTGAAAGAAGAAGGGATAATTTTTTTATTTTTGTATGTATAAGTTGTTTTTGAAATATTTGTTTGGATTGGTGTTTTTGGGATTATTTTTTATTGGTGTATTGCTGTAATGTTTGGGATGTGAAATATAGTTTTTCAGAAATAGGTCCAAAAACAGCAAACCCAAATGGAATAGCTGTTTTTGAAAAATAGTCTATTTTTCATATACATTAATCCAAACAACATATGCTATTTTTCAAAATTAGCTACAATGCTGTCTTTTAAAAACGCTCTGAAAACATAGCAAATCCAAACAAAGCACTTGTCTTTGACTTTGCTTTTATTTTGTTCAGAGGTAAAATTGATTTTATCTTGGGTTACATGTGTAAAAACACACCTTCACCACTGTACATACGTGTAAAAATAGACTTCCTGATTTAACCTAAGCGTGGTTCTCCCAGTGGCTTTTTATGCTTCTTAGGAGCCGTTTGATTCGAATTCCACTATCACTATCACTATCAATTTCATAAAGTAGTAAATGATAATGGGGTTTTATGAAAACCCACACTATGTTTGTTAATGTGGAATAGATTTAATAATTTATTATTTTTCTTTTCATTGTTTCTTTTTCTCTTTTCTTTTTCTTTTCATTTGTTGAAACAGTAGCATTTTATTTTCTTATTTTTGCATTTAATGAGAATAAACGGGTAATTAAGATGATTTAAGAAGGATAAGATGGGCAACTAAAATGATTCCCTAACAGGTGGTCAATTAAAAAACCCATAGAAGAGATTTATCATTCCCATTAATTTATTCCCATTGACCCCAATCAAACATTTTATATGGGTATAATTGAATTTAAAACTCATAGTGGGGGTTGAAACTTATTTACTAAACACCCCCTAAGTATTAATCATTGCTCAAATGAATAGTGAAGTGAAGTCCTGATTGTTCATTTTTCTGTCTCTGAGGCTATTTCTTTTGCTTGTTTGGGCTAAAGTGTTTTCGATCAATAAGAGCCATGACCTAGATCTTTTTTACTCCATAAGAGCCCAATCTACTGATCTAGCCCATTTTTTAGGGTCCAAGCCTCGAGACAATGGTGCAGACTGTGCGTTAGAGTCATTAATTGCATGCTTAAGGTACTCGTGAGATGATCCAAACTCAATCTAGCCCTATTTTGACGTGTGAGCTATGGTCATGGCCTGCAGATGTGGGTATGGGTACCTTAAAGAGGAAATTGACTATATTCGCCACTCTTGAAAATGACCTGTTCAGATTAGAATTATTTATCAAAAAATTATTTAATCGCATTACAAATGCATTTTTAATATATTTTTTTATTTTTTGAATTATATTTTATTTTACATATTTCATATCACAAAAAATTTTACAATAATTATTTCAAATAATATTTTGAATAATATCCTATCCAAATATTTTCAAGATTTTCCACCCAAAAAAGAACCTTGGTTCTACATTTTTCTGTCTTTTCGACTGTTTCGTTTCCTTGTTTGGGCTAAAGTGTCTTTTGATCAACAAGAGGCCATGATCCAGATATTTTTCCTCCCCAAGAGCCCAATCTATTGATCTAGCCCATTTTTAGGGTTTGAGTCTCGAGACAATGGTGCAGACTATGCAGTGGAGTCATTACTTGCATGGTTCAATTACTCGCAAGATGATTTAAGCCCAATCTAGCCCCATTTTCACGTGTGAGCTATGGTCATGGCCTACAGATGTGGGTATGGCAGTTTAAAATGGAAATTAATTATATTCGCCACTCTTGAAAATTGTGTGTTCAAATATGAATTATTTATCAAAAAATTATTTAATAGCATCACAAACATATTTTTTAATATATTTTTTATTTTATATATATCACATCACAAAAAATATTATAATAATTATTTCAACTAATATTTCGAATAATCGCCTATCCAAATATTTTCAAGATTTTCTACCAAAAAAAAAAAGAAAGAAAATGATCTAGTAGTTTTCACTAGCACAGTATACAAGCATATATACATATATACATACATACAATTTTCTTTGATATTAATACATACACCATCAATAATGAAAATGGTCCTAGATGACAATTTTCAAAAAATTAATTTGTATAAAACTAGTTGTGATGGTGTGGCATTGGCGTATTTTGTTATAAGTTTGGGCTTAATATAATCAATTAATCCTCTTTGATCAAGTCTAATTAATGTTCTTTTGGAAGCATCAAGCCTAAGAATATCAACTTCAAAAAAATTCAAAAATAATTGATATTAATGCTACTCTTAAGTTAATAGAAAGAGTGTGGTCAGGAAAAACTCTTACAACACTTTCCACTATCAGATTCAGAGTTCGAATTATGGGTCTAGCAATTAGAGGTAGGAAAGGAATGAATAGGTTTTTGATAAACCAAATGAATATTAGTTGAGCGCTAAATGTGCTACAATAAAATTCCTCAGTCTAACTGCAACGATAATCCTTAGTTTCTTTGAATGTATAATAGGGTACTTGTTTTTGAATATATCAAAAGTAGGTGTCCAGATTTAATACAAATTCAAACAAATAACGTAGCTTTGTCTTTGATGGAGCCTTTAATATTTAAGTTACTGCTTAGAGAATAAGGTAAAGTTTGAAGTTCTAAAATGTAAGATAAAATGCCCTAAATCCCGCAAAGTTTACCCCCACTTACACTTTACTCCTCTAAACGGATGAAATGAGCACTTTGCCTCCCTACCTCATGTTTCAGGACAAAAGTGTCCTTATTACTTTAGTTAATTTTTCTTCTTTTGTATTCATTCACTTGTTATTTTACTTTAGTTAATTTTTCTTCTTCTTTATTTATTCACTTGTTATTTTTCTTTTCTACTACTTTCTTTTCTGTTTTATTTTTTTCACTTCTCTCATATCATGATTCCTCTCATTTTATTATTAATATTATAAATAGTTTACTTATTATAATATTGTAGTTTTTTAGATTTATAATTTTATTTTTGTTTTAGTTTACTTATTTATTCATTTACACTATTATGGAAATTGTGACCAATTGTATGCTTGTCATAATTAACCACATATAGAAATAGCAATTTAACTATCTAAAACAAAAAAAAGAATAGCAAGCAAATTATCTAAAAAATATTAACTATCTAAACAGATATGAGCAAACTAGAAGTTTTGATACTCAATAACTTAAAAAAATACCAAATAGACATAGTAATTAGTATTTTTATTTATTTTGTATTATCTATGGTTGGTTAAACAATGTGGTATTATGATTTGTCTATTTATTGCCATTGCTATTTAAATTCAATTACTTTAAAGCTCTAGGTGTTTTAATTTATGTACTATATGTAATATTTTATACGCATAGCTAATGTATATTCAGTTACAATGTAGATTTTGTGATCATTATTACTTTTAATAACAAAAGGTAAGAAAGATACAAATAACTAAAAAATAAGATTAAGAAGATTAAAAATAATATATAGATAATAATAACCAAGAGAAGAAAGTAGTTAGTCACAAAGAAAAGTGAGAAAAATTAGAAAACAAAAGGAGAAGGATAACTAGAAGAGCGAAACTAAGGAGAAAAAGAAATATAAAAATAATTAAGTACATAGAATGCATTTTTGTGTAATGCATTTTTGTGTTAAAACATCAAGTAAAAGAACAAAGTACTTATTTAATGAGACTGGAGACATAAAGTACAACTAGGATCAAATTTCAAGGAGTTTAGTTTAGTGTGTTTTACCCAAAATGTACAAGTAGAAGTTTGTATAATTGATTAACTAACTTTAGGATAAAATACAAAAAAGTCCCCTGTAGTTTACCTAACCTGTAGAAAAGCTCCTTATGGTATTGAATCATACATTCCGAACCCTCATGATTTGAACTGATTTGAAACAGCAACGGAAGTCGTCAAAGCTAACAGAAATAGGCACAATGACACAATTACCCATATATAAGCAAAAAATGACCTTTTAACAACCATCTTGTTAAGCAAATCTAAGAAAAAACCCCCTATAGTTAAGTCAACTTATAGAAAAGCCCCCTATAGTTACCTATTGCTACCACCACCATTCTTTACTTTCTATCGCCACACTCCCCTCTATCACAAGCCCCATCTCTCTCATTTTCCTTTATCTCCCTTCCCCCTCCCTTTTCTTCCTCGTTTCCCTCTCCTACACTGCTTTTTCCTTCTATTGCGGCCCCCTTTTCCTTACCTCCTTATCTTCTTCTCAGAACCAGATTTGTCATAGAAGGAAAGGGAGGGGGTGTGTGGAAGGGTCAATCTGGTCAAGAGATGGGGGTGCAGGGAAGGAGCAATTTGGAGCGCAAGGTGGCGGTGGAAGGTGGAGGGTGGCGGTGAAAGGTGGAGAGTGGTGGTGGTGGCAAGAAGTTGGGGTGGTGAAGGAAGAGATAAGGGTGGTATTTTTACTTTATTTATTTATTTTCGTGTATAGAAATAAGGTGAATTTATTTAGGAGCTTTTATTTATTTATTTTATATACAGAAATAAGATGGGTTGTATTTGGGAGTTTTTGTTATTTCTTTTGTGTATAGAAATAAAGTGAGTTGTATTTAGAAGTTTCTATTTATTTATTTTATGTCTAGAAATAAGGTGATTTATGTTTTGGAGGTTTTGGATCATTTTTGAGAATTTTATGAGCTCTATAGGGTTTAATAGGTAGATTAGCTAAAAATTTGATTTAAAAAATTATTTTCCATGTCAATCACCCTCAAACTTGTTAATTTAAATGACTTTTGTTGATTTTTTTTTTATATTAGTTCAAACGACGAGATAACGGATTGTATGATTTGAAACTATGGGGGGGTTTTTTTTATAAGTTTGCGTAATCATAAGGGGTTTTTTGCATTTTAACATTTTTTTTAACTTTAAGTGTATAATAGGTATATCAACTAAAAATTTATTTGTTCCTAGTACAAATACTCACAAAAGAGGCATATGTATTTCAAACCTATTAATTTAGATGATTTCTATCACTTTTTTAAATTAGTTCAAACCACCAGATATCGGAATGTATATTTTAAAACTACAGGGGATTTTTCTATGTTTAACCAAAGGGAACTTTTCTATATTTTACCCCTAACCTTATCATATTGCTAACTAATTAAAGCGGAAAGCTAATGGCTTTTTTACTGAGGCTTGGTAGGTTTAATGGGGTAAGGTTAGTAAAATATTGAGTTGGTCCGACAGGCTTCATGTAGATACTCCTTAGCCAAATTGGAAGCATGGCATTATTTTATTGCTTGTACAATTATAGAAAACTATCGTAGTAATTTCCATTTACTAGATCTGCAAAAGTCACATATGGAGTACTTTATCATTTTATTCATAATGTTTCTTAGCATTTAAATGATAAAGTACTCAAAAAATTAATTGTGTCAATAAAAGCACAAAGATAGGTTCGTTCATCAAAAATATTTGAGAGGATACTTCATCCTTGGCAAGTTCAACACATGGAACTAATAAGAAAAGACAGATCGGATTAAGGATAGTCACTCCACTCCATAGATAGTGCACACAGATTCTTCTTTCATTTTCATGACTTGGAAACTTTTTCTCTCAGTTATCGAACTTGCAGAGCCTCATATTCAATGGAAATTGGCTATTTTTGGTTTCACAGGTGGCTTGTGGATTTGGTTTGCTCCTTGGATTAGTAGTGCAGTTCTGTGAAGCCGATGGTTGGAATTTTGAAAGATTGCGAACCTGGCTGCCTCCTAATTAATTTGATCCAATTTGTTGCTGAAATTTGTGTTCATATGGATGGTCGTGATAAAATGATCCGGAACCTATCCTCTTCTGGTGAATTTTCAATTTCCACGGCTTTGGATTTGTTTTGACAAAGGCGTCAGATCTTGACCGTCATGAAAATTATCTCTCTTTTACCATTGAAACTTTCTTTCTTTGGTTGGAGGGTTCTCAAGATGATATTATGCAAGCAAAGGGGTTCTCTACGGCTTCTACATGCTCCTGCCCTTCGTTTACAGAGTCTGTTAGACGTCTATTCTTTGATGGCTCAGTTGCTTAGTATGTTTGGAATCATTACTTGAGCATGCTTGGCATTCAGGGCAATCTTATGTTTGTATATCCTCTTGTTTGGTATCTTGGAACTTATCCTCTACTAAGGGCAATCTTTCGGCATATTAGTTGTGTTATTTCAGATGAAGATATGAATATTTGTTAAATTCTTTCAGATTGCTCAGCCTTTAAAAAAAGAAGTTATTTCGGTTTCTTGGTCCTTACCGGTTCATGGTTCTTTGGAAATTGAATACGGATGCTAGTGTTTGAGGTTCTGGTGCTGCAGGTGGTGGATTATTGAGAGATCATTGAGATAATTTGGCTTTCTGTTCGACAAAGAATTTGGAGAGTCAAATATTCTTCTTACTGACGCTAGGGCGTTTTGTTTTGACCTTCAGCTTTATTCAGACAAGAACTTATTTAAGTTACAGGTGGAGGTCGACTCAAAGGTTTTGGTTCATTTTCTTCATACTAGTGATTCATCAACTTGGCCTCTTTTGCAGTGTATTGTCCGAAATACATGCATCAATTCAGCTTGTGAGGAATCTACATGCATCAATTCAGCATATTTATCCGGAAGCAAATTCAATTGCAGATTCTTTGGTTTCTCTTTCCTTCAAGGACAGTTGATCTTTTCATCAAGTGATTGTCGTTCGAAGACAAAAGCTATAATACTCTAGATAGGAATAAATTTACTTCGGTTAGGTTGATTAATGTAAAGGAGCAGTACTCTTCTTTTTCTTTGGTTCTTTTATTCTTGCACTAGAGATAAGGTTTATGGCCCCTCCAAATTTTTTCTTTCTGATTTTTGATAAATTAAGGGCTGATATTGCCCTTCCTGTGATCTATCAGATTTCGTATGTGAACAGTGGGTTGAATAATGTAGATCACCCAAGACCTATAAATACCCCCTCTACTCTTTCATTTGAAGTAATGAATGCTTTCTTACTCTCAACTATCAATTAAATCGTTTGAAGGCTTAAACCGACTCCAGCATCTGAGTGAAATCGAAAGATAAGCCCCGACCTCTTATTTTTGGTGTGTTTGGAACCGGAAGATGAGCATCGACCTCTTGTTTTTCTGTGTGGTTGCAGGTCATCACCTTAGGAGAGTGGATTTTTGGTCTCCACAGATCTCATACATACCATGCTCAAATCTCGAGTGCTTGCTTCTGGTTCTCAACAAATTACATAATTACATATCCCACATTGATGGCATTTTGTAAAATATAGCTATAATGTTCTTTTGTGATTAGTTTTTCTAGATTTTCATCAGCAAGAGTTCATAAATGGTTTTGAGATTTATCCAGATTGCACATAAAGAAGATCTAGAAAAACTAATCACAAAAGATCAAATTTTGTCAAGCACACCTAGTTCTTCTTCTGAAGGGTTTGGGGTGGTTGTCCCAAATCAACCACCTGAGTCACCAAGAGGACCTTGTGTTGGAATTGCTGGGGGATGGGTCAACCCCTTACAATTCGCATGCTCAACAAACTGACCCAATCATATCAATGGCATATTTGGTTTTTTATGGAATCTAAACCTAGTCCTACAAAAATCTGGAAATGGATACACTCTAGCTTATTTCTCTGATTGGGATCAGGTTCCACCTCACTCCAATGGAGGAGGAGGACTTCTTTTGGCTTGGTTCAACAATGTCTCCATTAATGTAATTCACAAAGATCCCAATTTCTTCTGTATTGAAATTTTTGATTCCAGGGGTTTCTCGTGGATTTTGTTTTTAGTCTATGGTCATCCTAAACTTGAGCATAGAAGAGAGACTTGGTATCGTATGTATGATTTTCTCATCCAGTTTGACAAACCTGTGGCTCTGATTGGAGACTTTAATCAAGTAATTCACCATCGTGATAAACTCAGTTCCAATAATTCAGATATTAGAGGCGCAAAGGGCATCATCCATTTTCTAAAGGCTCTTAAATTAGACGAATTAAAGAATTTGGGCAATTGGTACACTTGGTCAAACGGCAGAAGTGATTCCGAGGCTACTTATGGGAGACTCGACAGAGCCTTTGCTCATTCCGCATGGCCTGACGCTTTCCCACAGGCGATTTTGAGGAATCTACCTATCATGAGATCAGATCATGGCCCCATAATCTTGGACACCAAGTACTCTCCAGCTAAACACCATAAAAGGGCCAAATTTGAATCTTTTTTGGGTGCGAGATAGAGTGACTTACACCATCGTTAAATGAATCTGGAATTCCTCACAGAACTGCACTAATGCTATTAGTGTAACTGTGTAACAGCAAAGCTCCGGAGCTCGTTGGATCATTTAACAGGATGGCATAATCAAACATATGAGTTGCTTGACCAGAAGATAAACACCAAACCATCAAGAATTTGGCTTCAGTTCAGGAAAACATTCAGGATAATAGGAAAGCTCACCAAGTAGACCAATGGCTGAACCAGCACCTTGATCACCTACTACAATGCAAAGAGGATTATTGGTTTCAAAGAGCAAACATCAAATGGAATGCTACGGGAGATTGCAACACTAAAATTTTTCATCAGTGGGCCACCAAAAGGAGAGCAAGAAACTACATCTCAGAGCTGTTGAATGAAGATGGCGTGGTGGGTAACTGAGGCTCAGAGCCTTGATCATTAACCACTTTAAGATAACTTACAGAGCAGCCCAACAGTCTCGACTATACTCAATCACTAATCAGAAGGATGACTACCTGGACAGGTTGCAACAATTTTTAAGCTACTTGAAGGTTCATCTCTCCGACGAAGATGAGCAATATTTAATACGGGACTTCACGGACCATGAAATTCATGACACAATCTTCCAAATGAACAAGTGAAAAGCACTGGGCTCAGATGGATTACCCTGGCTTCTACCAGCATCATTGGGACTTCGTAGGACAGAGAGTTACTGGAGCAGTGCTGGAGTTTTTGAAGGAGGGTGTGATGGATGGACACTGGAACAAGACGACTATTGTTTTAATTCCTAAAGTGCCCAATTCATCTAAGGTCTCAGACCAATAAGTTTATGCAACGTCATTTACAAGATAGCTGCAAAAGTCCTGGCAAATAGACTTCGCTCTATCATATCAAAGTTAATCTCAGAAAATCAGAATGCATTTGTTCCGAGACACCAAATTGCAGATAATGTTCTCATTGGGCATGAAATCATTGAATTCATAATAAAGAAAAAAGAAAGGTAAAAAATGCTTTGCTGCCCTTAAGTTGGACATCAGCAAAGCCTACGACAAAATTTCTAGGAGTTCTTAAAGGCTGTTCTAAGAAAAAAGGGATTCCCAGCCCATTGGATAAGACTAATCATGGAATGTGTATTTTCTGTATCCTATTTTGTGCTCATCAATGGGTGGCTATCAGAAACTCTAACGCCAACAAGAAGACTAAGGCAAGGGTGTCCACTATCCCCTTACATATTTATTCTGTGTCAGGAATCTTTATCAGAAGCATTGGATCATCTGGCAACAAACAGTTTATGTCCAGCCATTTCTATTGGCCGTGAGTCATCCCCATCTCTCATCTATGTTCGCTGATGATAGTTTAGTATTCTTTCATGGTAATTCCCAATATGCGAGCAATCTGAAAGAGACTCTCCAGTCTTATGAATTCTTGGCTGGGCAGGAAATAAACCTGAACAAATCAAACCTATTCTTTAGCCCAAACACTGGCCGAGAGCTTGTGCATGACATTTGCAACACTTTGGTAGTAAGATCAGCTTCAAACATTGGCAGATACTTAGGATTCGACATGGTTTTATTTTGCAGACCAAACCTGATCTATTTGCAAGATTATAGGACAGATCTCCTGCTGGAAAAATTCCTCTCTCTCAATTTGTGGGAGAGCCATCCCTAGCCAAACATGTACTAATGTCTCTAGTTCAATATTCCCTAGCTATGTTTAGAATCCCAAAAGGAATCTCAAAATGCATTGATAAACAAATAGCTAGGTTTCTTTGGAAAGATGACAAGGAAGGGAGAGGCATTTATGGGAAGTCCTGGAATCTTTTATGCAAATCAAAACTTCATGGAGGGCTTGGAGTGGGATCAACAGAAGAGATGAATAGAGCTCTATTGGCAAAAGCGGCTTGGAAGATTATTGCAGAGCCGCATTCTCTCTTTAGCAAATTCTTCACTGCAAAATATTGCAAAGAAAAGGATTTCTTGAAAATATCTGTCAAGTCTACAGATCCATGTGGTTGGAGGAGCATTATATGGGGAGGAGATTTATTGAAGCAGGGACTAAAATGGAGAATCATTAATGCAAAATCAGTATCATTACAAGATAATTGGATACTAGGGATGCAAAACCCTTTAGTGTTCAATCCTTTGCTCTCAAATTATTTACAGTTAAAAGTTTGTGACTCATGATGCATCTAGAGAATGGAGAATGCCTCTTTTGGGAGCACTATTTGCAGAAGAGGTAACCAGAAAAATTTTATCTATCTACATTCCAGAATCGGCAAGTGAAGAAGCAGATAAACTATATTGGGGGCATGAGCAGAATGGCAGTTACACAGTTAAGACAGGATACCACCAAGCATGGAACATCAGGTGTGCACAAGTCCCGCACTCTTCTTCTAATGCATACCAGAGACAAGATGCTGATGGAAACAACATTTGGAAAATGATATGGTCTCTAACCCTCCCTGCAAGAGTTCAATTCTTCTTATGGAGAATATATCAGAATGATTGCCCTAACAATTCAGCACTTTTCAAGAGAGGATGTAGTTTCAATCCATGCTGCCTGAGGTGTGGTTACAAAGAGGAATCAAATTCGCATCTGTTCCTTGAATGTGAACTGCCTAAAATAGTCTGGAGAGCATCACAACTCGGTTTTAACTTTGACATAGGAACCCCATTAGAATTTACAGAATGGCTGAAACAATGGATCAAGGCTGCACCCAGTAAAGACCTGATCAAGCTCTCTGTATGCATTTTATGGCACTTGTCGTTAGCAAGAAATCAGCTAATTTGCGAGGGGAAACAAGCACGAGTTGAATCAATCCTACAAGCAGCTTATACTATGTGGAAAGGAAGCACAACTAATGAGGAGCATTGTACTGCAGAACCTAACTTGCAAAGGCTGCCAAAAGTCACAAACCAAGGGAATATCAACCTTTATCAACATCATGATTCGATCTTGGACGACATGTACTCCCACTCATAGTAATTGATGGTGCTTATGACACAAACTGAGGGGAAGCTGCGATTGCCTGGGCAATACAGCAAACAGGGAACAGATCCATCCACAAAGGAACCAAGGAAGTCCTTGCCTCTTCTGCGCTACAAATGGAAGCTCTAGCTTGCCTTAAAGGTCCTAGTAGTGCTCTCTCTCTGAGCATCCAGGAAATACTAATCAAAACAGATTGTTTATCACTAATCTTGCAATTGGGTCGTCAAAGCAAAGCTGCCACCAGTATCAGTTCCATCTTATCTGATATCTTAGGTTGTGCATATCAGTTTAGCTCAATCACCATTGTTAAAATCAGTAGGCTAGAGGTAGTAGTAACACATGATCTTGTTTCCAGTACTAGATGCTTGTAACATGTTCTTGATTTAATAAAAATTCATCTACCTCATCAAAAAAAAAAAAAAAAGTTCTAGATTCTGTTCCACTCACAACCTCTTAAATCTCACATTTTCTGGTTTAAGAAATGAAGAAAAATAAGAAAAATAAGCATTTATCAATTATGTCAAACTTATAAACAAATTGTTTTGGGTTCAATTCCCACCTCTACCGTCCCCACTTCTTAAATTTCACTTCTCCCTTACTTTAGAGGAAAAGAAAACAAAAGGGTGATATTAAATCCACACTTTGGTATAATCTTTAATATTAATAGGACAACTATTCAATACTCGTGGTACAAGTCATTAATGCATTAAAAGTATGAATTTAAACTATAGGGATGTGAATTTATCAATTGCCTAGGCTAAAAAATGCTATGTACTATTTTTAGTTTTAGTGCCTACATTATAGAGTACAGTTGTGATATTTACCAAATTATTGTGGTTTTTAATCAATATAGAGAAAGAATGTAACAAAATATCAACTTTATCCCTTTCTATATGCCAAAAAAAAAAAAAAAGAAACTTTTTGGACAAGCATGTCTTTTCCTTCCCGCCACCGAATTCCAGTGTCCAGTTCATTCTCCAATTTCATTTGGCTTAATGAAATTACAACTGGTTTCTGTTTGTACAGTAAATTGACAAAACTTATTTAGGAGTTGTTTTTGTCAGTATTTTTCTGTGTAATTTTTGTTAGACAATAACAGTCTACTGGTTTAGAAAGTTATCAGTCTTCCGCCATGATTGGGTGCAGAGCTGGTTGAGAGAATTATTGTGCCTGGTTGTGTGCAGACTGCAAAAGTCGAATTTTTCGAGTGCCTCATTTTTGTTTGATAAAATGCCTGATTTAATCTTGAAGGAAATAGACTTCTAAGCTCTGCTCTCTGCAAAGCAGAAGTCGCCTGAAGTCTTTCTTTACAATATCCATTTTAACTACAGGAAGACAAATGAGGGTACTACTACAATATTTCTTCAACATTGACTTAAAACCTCAATATAAAATTAAATAACACCAATTATTTGAAGTTGAACAGGTAAGATTCATAGCCGGTGAGTCAACTGATTCACCATTTGAAGGAGTCTTGTCAATCTCCAAAAAAAAAAAAAAAAAGAAAAAAGCAACTCAGGGCAAGGATAAATTTGGATACAGCAGCAATAGAGTTGGGGACAAGAATAATCACCCAATCAACACCAGCCGACAGTGTCAGATAGAGGCAGAGACAAGGATAATCACCCGATTCAGCAGCAGTCTAGTCCCGACTCTAGCTCAGGATAAACTTAGATACAGCAGCAGATATAGGGACAAGAATAATCACCAGATCCTGTACCAGTCTAGTCCCGTCACTCTAGTCTGGACAAAAATAATCACCTGATTCAGCTGCAGCAGCACTGCCACTAGCACCAGTCTAGTCCCCCGGCTGGTCAGGTACAACAATAATCAACCGATTTAGCAATAATTCCCCCAATCAGCAGCAGCGTCACAACCTGTGAATAATCAGGCTGGAGTAAGAATAAACACTTCAACACCATAGCAGCACTACTTATTCCCCAACAAAATAATAATATGTTATCGCCAATATTATTTTTATTCAAATACTCACTGGTACTACTACTATTCAGTACCTTGCTCCAAACTTCCCAAGTCAATTCCGGGTGCAGCAAAGGCTGTGACTTGGCTTTAGCCAGCTACACTGCAGGCATAGGCTCAAACCTGACCTTCATTTCCCAACTGTTCAGCATCCCGGTTTTCACTAACGTTTCCTGGAATCCAGTCAATGCTCCGGATGAGTATGCAGTACTAGCCAAGTCGAGAATAAACATCCCTTTTACTTGTGACTGCATCAATGGAGATTTTTTGGGTCATATCTTCAATTACAACGCTTCAATTGGGGACACATATGATTTAATTGCAAAGAGTTATTATTCTAATTTGACCAGTCCTGTTTGGCTGCAGAGATTGAATACATATCCTGGAGATTTAACCCCAGTTAATAGTGTTCTTAATGTGACATTGTTCTTGTGGGGATAAGGCAATTTCCTGTTCTTGTGTGGATAAGGCAATTTCCAGGGATTATGGTTTGTTTATAACTTGGCCAATAATGAATGGAGATACTTTAGAATCTGTGGCTGCTGCCAATAATCTGAGTGCTGAAGTGGTCCAGATATTAATCCAACTGATCGACTTGATATTTGATAATTCTATATGTTTAAATCTCTATATGAAATATGCTTGATGTGCTAACATGAGATAACTCTTCCCTACTAACAACACATGGATAGAATTATATATTTTGTGTTTTAGTTGTTTTATACGTAAACAAATATAGAATTTCTCTGTGCAAATCTGTTAGTACCTTCTGAAGTCATGCTACTATATATTTTTGTTACTTATATGTCGTAGCTGTAGTTTAAATCATCACCTTAAGGTGACTTTAAACTGTTAAGTCTGCCAAACATTCAACTGTTATGCAGATCAAAATGGAAGCTATCGGGCCACTAAATCAAGATGCAGTAAGGGATATACTATTCTTTTAACTGAATTTCCTTGTTTATGAATGTTAACACTGGTTCCAATATATCATTCTCCTATTTTGCTGCTGAGGGGGTTCAATCTTCTCATATTGGCTTAATATTAGCTTTCTTGATTTCCAACTGCTGCATGTACTTTACTATTGACATTGGCTTATTGTTTGCTGCCATAGGGTCAGGATTGTCAGCTGAAGCTATAGCAGGGATATGTCTGGCAGTACTTGGAGTCTTTTTTGTTGCAGCTTGCTTGTATATTGTAATTGACAGAAAGAGGAAGACACAGAATCTATCACCTAAAGATGAATTTGAGCGAGCCGCTTCTGGTAGCTGTCTCTCTCTCTCTCTCTCACACACACACACAGTTTTTGTACTTTTCCTTTTCCTTTTTTGAACACACCAGTTCTATGCAGTTACTTTTGCGGACATAAGAAGCTTTTTGAAATTATTTGTGCTTAATTGGTACATTTGAGATTGATTCAGGTGCTCATGCATGTATGCATGGTAGCCTTGCAGTCCTCCTTCTATCTCAACATTGGTTTCTCCGGATAGACAATAAGTGAATTAGAAGTACTTTAAATTTGAATTTTCAAGTTATTAGCTGACATATGGTGTAGTGCTATCCGCGAGCTAGTATACCCCAAAAAAGAATCAGATCCATAGCGAGTTTTTCCAGATTTGAAATCAAGGGAAGAAAATTCGTTGAATAAAGGCCTATAGATGAATATCCACTTTTGTTGTCACAAAAGTTTGCCACTCGTTTTACTGGAACATTTTGTTGGGAGAGCTAGATTGCACTGAAAGAGTGGAATGCTATTTCTGATAAGGTTCTGATTTAATTCAAGGAGATAGTGGCATGTGGGTTCTAGACCTCAGACTGACCTCATAGCATATTGTTATGACTGTCCTCCATTCCATAGAAATATGACATTCTAAGATCTTTGATGAGCTATATTTTCTGAGAAAAGTCAAGCATTGTGAGAACTAATGGGCTTAATACAGTTCAGCTTTGAGAACCAAAGTCAGACTTCAGCTAGCATATTTAAAGGAGTTCAACAGGGCATTTTACTAGAAATCTCTAAGTTCTCGTCTCTTGAAAAGTTTTACAAATGTGAGTTGGAAAAATTGCTCGCTTCCCTTGTAGGATGTAGTTCTGCCTGTAATTATCATTATGTTAAATTTACTTTCTGTAAACTTTTATATCATAATTTTTGGGAGAAGTTCAAGTGTCATAACTTCATAGACTAGTACTGCCGGATAGATTGCTTTCTGCATAATACTAACATTATTTCTAGGATTTACATCTTCGAACTCTCTCAAACAGAGAAATATTATTCTTTAGGCTTCTATCAGTTGATCTACTTGAGCCAGAAGTCTTTTTTGTCTGACTGTGGATCTTGCAAACATGATGAAACATTCATAATCTGCACTGCTTCAGGCTGAGACCTATCCTGGATCCGGTGTAATTGGTTATAGCTTTTGTTTGTTTTTACCATTTAGATGTCATGATCCTAGTCTTATTGGAGCCAGACGTAGTTTCTGGTATCTGTTCTCAATGCAATTGGCGCCTAATTTCCTTGTGGTGGTCAGTATGTTACATATATCTGCTATAAATTATTCCCATATTTCAAGATAATAGATGTTCACTCGTCTGAATTAGTATCAATATTCTTTTACTATTTCTACAAGAAATGGACAGCCTTTAAAATTTTTCTTTTATTAAATTCAGTAGAGTGGAATGTTTAAAAATTACTGAATTATATTTTTGTTACAGAAACATATGCATGTTTCCATCGTTTCTTTCCTTTACAGCATTCCCTCTATGCTGGTTGTATTAGTTCATTGACCCTATTATTCTCTTGGTTGGTTGATATTGGGACATCATACAGCTAAAGCTCTAGAATCGGTTGGTGTTGCTGAAGGGGCTTCTCCAGGCCTTGCTGGCGTAGTGGTTGACAAATCTGTTACATTCTCATATGAAGAGCTTGCAATAGCTACTAATGGTTTCTATTTAGCTAATAAGATTGGTGAAGGCGGCTTTGGCTCTGTTTATTATGCTGAGCTTAGAGGCAAGTTTTGTTGATCTCTCTCTATGCACCATCACGAGGAATCATCAAATTGTGCAGACACATATTCTAATTTCTCGGTTAAGGTCCTTGGTTTTCAAATGACATGGTCTCACGATCTTGAGTGGGAAGCTGTTGAGGGAGATGAGTCGCCTTATTTCTGCCAACTGATGGGTGGACAGGTTTCCCGTTTCGCTTAGATTCCTATAGAGGATAATCATCTGATTTGGATAGAATCAGACATCTGGTTAAATTTATTTGACTTCCACTGGAAGAGAAGTCTTGATTATAGAGTCGAAGAGAATAGAGTGTGACATCTGATTTTCTTTTTGCAATGTTTTGCATTTTTGTTTGGGATAATTTCAGAAACCTCCCTTGAGGTTTCTCATAATATCACTTAGCGCCCCTGAGGTTTTCAAAATCTCACTTACCTCTCTTGTCAACTTGATAAAATTAAATATTCCTATCAAAATTCACAAATTGACAGCATTACCCTTGATCTTGATAATTATTTAACTAAAAAGCCGAATCAAAAATAAAATTTTCAAACCAAAAAATGTATATTAAAAAAATTACTATATAATAACAGTCCATATTCCTCTACATCGAAATCATGTTAGAATAACAAAGGACATGGATAAATTTAATTTAGTCAAAATCAACCACTTAGAAGGATTTTAGTGACTAGCTAACATCTTAAAAAAATTTTATGGACAGTTATAATTAATAAATTCAAAAAAAATTGAAAAATATGTTTTAATACATGATGTAGTTTAAATTACATTGATAACTAAAATAATCTCTTTATATATATAAATTTTCATGGTGTAAGTTTTTCAAAGTGTAAATTTTACTTTTGTTTCAATACAACTAAAATAAATAGTTTAAATCTAGAAATTTACACCTTATAAAAATTTAACCTTGATTTATTTTTTATTGTTGTTGTAAACTTCATAAGTAGAATAATAAAAGGGTAGTATTGGAATAAAAGTTTTATCTTTATTGCATTTCTTTCAAAAGGATTATAATATTACAATAAATGTCAATCTCAGGGGTGTTAAGTGAGATTATGAGAAATCTTAAGAGAGGTTTCTGAAATTATCCCTTTTTGTTTGTTTGGCTTTTGTTCCCTTCACCTTCATGGATTTTGTTTCCATGTAGATAGGACAATAGAGGTCAGACCTATGTCGGCCATCTTGTCTCCCAACTCTAAGAGATACTTAGAAGGGACATTTTGATTTCTTTGACCATGGAATCTTGTTTGTCAAAGGTATCATGATTGCTTTCTCATGCATATCTTTTTAAAGACAGGCTAGGATCCTATCTCCAAGACCTCCAACTGAAGGGTCTAACTCCTTTGTCTACTGGCCACTTTTGTGCTGATCAATGATGTCTTCGGGTTTGTTTGGATACCAAATTATTTATCAAAATTTACTTACTTGTATCATTAACACATTTTTCAACTACCTTTTTATCTCACATATATCACATCAAAAAAATGCTACAGTGTTTTTTTTTGAAATATTATCTCAAATAATCTATATTTCACCAAAATTTAGAACCGCTAATCTAGCTATTGTAGTATTTCTTTTGGTCCCTGTTCATTCAATGGCACTCAGTTCATAACTTCTAGTTTGACCATTGACAAGCTTTAATCAAATACTGGGTGGTGGTGATTTGTGATTCTTATATCAGCATTTGCAAGCAGAAATGCATTATGACTTGCCCTATCAACAATCAACTGGAAAAATTTAGGGGCAAAACACCTTTATGTCCTTTATTTTCCGATAATTTGAGAGTTGCAAGATTGGAAAATACCACATTATAGCAGCTTGATTTTTATCCAAACATTCAGAAAAGGGCAAACACATTACTGCAATCTCTTCGTGATCCTCTCTAAACAGTTGTCACTAAGAAAAAAGGTAAGCAACAAATTGAGAACAGTAAGGGGTGGGTGCATGGGGTGCACCTGGAATGGTGTGGGGATGACAAATAGATAAGTGGGCCTTGGTGGTAGGTTCCAGGTACATGCTGAGTGGATTTGGTGGAGGTAAGAAAATTGGGATGGGAAGGGAGTTCGGTGGGCTTGGGGATGTTTTGTTTGTGGAAATTTCCTGGTGTACTATTTAGTGTATGTTAGTTTTTGGGGTATAAACTAAGAAACAACACGTAGTGTTGCAAAAATAACTCACAAAAGATAATGAAAGCTGGAAAATGAGCTTACTTTCTTCATTCATCAACACCCTATTTATAGTGATTACATGAAACTAACTAACTAACAATTCTCTAAAAAATCTCAACAAAAGCTAATTGATAACATAATCAAATCTTAACTAAAATATTTGCTAACAAATCAAGATAATATTTGGTTAACAAATATCCTAACAATAAGACTTATTTTTCTACTAATTAATTTATTCTAAAATCAAATACAATTTATTAAAAGGTAGACAAATCTGTAGAAAAAGTTGGCATATTCCAACACTCTCTTTGCCACTTTTGCTGCAGATATTGAATTGTGTTAACAAATCTTTAGACCTTATTTTAGGCAAGACTCGTATAAAAAGTTCTGCAACTGCAAATAGGCCTTGCAACAGATTTCTTTTTTTGCTTCCAAGTTAAACATCAACAAGCCACTGCTTTTGGTTTCTTGTGCCAAACTCCAAATCAGCAATAGCATTCTTGACATATTGGAACATCTTCTTTGCAAATTGAAAGATAGACTTTCATGCACAGTAGACAAATCTGAATAAGAAATTTGTAACACATAAAATGATTGTTATAAGAGACATAAAACAATCATTAAAGTCTTTGTATGGCTTTTCATCAACTTTGCCAGCACCAACATTCTTGGGTAAATTCTCATAAATCTTCACAACATAGCCTTTTTCAATTGGTTGACCAGTTATCTCCTCCTGAATTATATTAACATCCGAATTTTTTGATTCATGGCACTGCACCTCAGAATTGTCATTTTTTGACAAATTCAAAGGAAAATTTTTTCCTCTCATTTTTACTGTGAAAAGCTCATTCCCAACAGGATCATAGATAACACAAGTCCTGTTCTTGAAAATGATAGAATAATTCTTCTCTAATAATTGTCCAACACTCAATAGATTTTGGTTAATTTCAGGTACTTATAAAACATCAGAAATAATTTTGGTACCTGAACCATAATCAACAGCAACACTACCTCTACCTTTTACCGCAATAAAATTTTGATTTCCAATTCTCACTTTGGAAATTTGTGATCTGTCAAGACTTGTAAATATGGATTCGTCAAATGCCATGTGATGAGTGCAACCACTATCTATTAGCCACATTTCACCACTGGAGTTATTGCTCACAAAACAAGTGGCCAAGAACAGTTGCTCCTCCTCTTGTTCATCAAGCATCTGAGTTTGATGTCTTCCTTTTTCTTTATTTTTGCAAACTCTCTCCATATGTCCCATTTGCTTACAAAACCTACATTGAATGTCAGGTCTAAATCAACAATATATTGAGAGATGTGAGGTTTTCTTACAATATGGACATAGAGGATTTTTGCTCTTTTTCTTTTCATCTTTGCCATTTTTCTCCTGCTTGTTTTTGTCACATTGTTGAATGTGATCCTTGTTTGTTATCTGAAAAGCACCTTTAACAATTTCTTCATTTCTTATGGCTCTTCTTTGTTCTTGAGCTTCTAAGGCATTGACTAATTCTGACAAGATCATTTGAGAGAGATCCCTTGAATTTTCAAGAGAGGAAATCTTGGCTTCAAACCTTTCTGGTAAACTTACCAAACAACTCTGCTATTTGGAAGTTGTTCTCCAATCAGTCGAATTTTGTTCACAACATTCAAGAGTCTATCAGAGTACTCTTTAATGTTTCTGTGTCTTTCATTCTAAGGAGTTCAAATTCTCTCCTCAGATTCAAGACTTGCATCTGCCTTGTTCTATCGTTGCCTTGAAAAGCCATTTTGAGAGCGTCCCAAATTTCCTTTGCAGTTTCACAAGTCATAATTTTTGTGAATACTGCATCTGAAACTGCTTGAGTGAATGCACGTCAAGGCTTTTGATCTCCTTTTGACTGCATCCCTACAAGCTCTTATTTCTGCAATTGTTTGATCTTTAGACAATTCCGGAACAAGATCATCTTCGACCATATCCCATAGATCACTGGCCACTAAATAGGATTTCATTTTGACAGCCCAAATTTGGTAGTTGTCACTATTGAAATTTGGAGGGTTGGATAAGAAATTGTTTCCTGGCATTTTAGTGTAAAAGTTTGTGTATAATTTTATAGTGAAAAGAGGATTTTCACTGGATTCACTAACTCTAAAGAAATCACAGGCCCTTAAGATTTTGGCTCAGATACCACTTTGTTGGTTTTTGAGAGCTCACAAAAGATATTGAAAGTTAAAAAATGAGCTTACTTTCTTCATTCATCAACACTCTATTTATAGTAATTACATGAAACAAACTAACTAACAATTTTCTAAAAAATCTCAACAAAAATCACTTGATAACATAATCAAATCTTAGCTAAAATATTTGCTAACAAATTAAGATAATATTTGATTGACAAATATCCTAACAATAAGACTTATTTTTCTACTAATTAATTTATTCTAAAATCAAATACAATTTATTAAAAGCTAGACAAATCTGTAGAAAAAGTTGGCATATTCCAATAGTGTAGATCTATAGAGCTGGGGACAGAAAGGGTTGGGCTGGAGTCAGAGCTCTAGACCCTTGAAATACACACACACACATATATATATATATGTATACATACATAATACATACACACACATCTATGTATGTATGTATATATGTACATGTATGTATGTATATATGTACATGTATGTATGTGTGTTTGTCTATATATATTTAGAGAGAAGTCTGTGTGTGTGTATAAATTTTTCCTGGATCGGATAAATGGCAATGGGTCGGAATTGGGGGAGGTGGTAGGCGGATCGCTTAGGACAGTGGAGAGCATGCCACGCAGAGGTCTGGTTTGGCTGGCACTACTGAAATGTTTTTTGGCTTCTTGGTTGCAGTGTCTCTACTCAGTGTAGAAGAATAAGAACTGAAAATTCATCACACAATTTTTTGTCTTTTCTCAGTTTTCCCGTCCTATTGGTGACAGCAGCTAAAGCATTAAGATAAGTTATGGGACATGCAGTATTTTGCCCTATATCATCTTAAATTGGCAGTGAGAACTTATTGATTAGATATAATGCTGCAATTTTGTAACTGAATGTATGGCTTTTGAGTGCCTAATTTTTGTATCCGTTTACTGCAAAGTATAGAAAAACGCCATTGGAGCTTGAACTGGTAAAAAGAGCACTATGAAAGCCAAATTTAGAACTGTTTTGTTGACTTTTCATGATTGATGCGATCAAGGATCCAAGTTTTTTTTGGGTCATACTTAAATAGCTTGGTCATGGTATTTCAAGAGTTTTTGAGTTATATGGAAGACATCTCTCTGAGTTACTGAATTCCTACCCTTTTCATTTGGCGTTTTTTCTTCTCAGTGATACACTTTTCAACATCTCATCTACCTGTCTGGTGTCCCTTACCTTACATTTTTCCATTGTAATTTATGTGTGACAAAGTTGGTCTTTTTTCATATTTCAAGTTTATTTTTGTTCGCCATATGTATTAGATTTTTCCTAATACCCAAACTCTGGCTCAGAAAGCAGCAATCAAGAAAATGGACCTGAAAGCGACTGGAGAATTTCTTGCTGAAGTGAGGGTTTTAAGACAAGTACATCATCTAAACCTGGTAACAGACTATCTTATGCATGTTGATTCTGTGTGGATTTAGTATTGGTTATCTTAGTTCTACATGCAGAAATTATACCACATTCACTTGTAGCAACGCTTTTGACATCATTCCTAATCTTGATCTGAAAGATTACAGAAACAGTTATGTTTGCTTTGCTTTCTGCATTTTTTATAGATTGTACATTGTGTACCCAATAAAGTTTTTTTATTCTTTTATTTATTGTGAACTTTAGAAGGCGAGGATTTCTCTTCAAATTTAGTCACCTACTGGCTTTCTCTTGATAAATTCTGAGCAGCAGTACGGGTATGGCATTTAGCAAAACTTAGCTTTATGTAGCGGTTGTAAAAGAAAAGCTTACTACTTCTTATTTGCGTATTAGACTAATGAGCTCATTGTAACTAGAAAAACATACAAAACTCCTTGTTCTTAACTTTTCCTAAATTATATAGCATTAGTTCTGCTGCTCTTGATTTGCACAATCAAGCATGAATACAAAAAGTCATATACACACTTCATTGAGCCTGGTGAATTAGGTAAATTTACTGTGGTTATGTAGCTTTTTCTTGGTAATTAAACCTGAACTACCCCAAAAATCTAGTAATTATGTAAGACTGAGGCATCAGACCCTACAGCATTCCTGCAGTCATGGTCTATGAACAACTCTATTCAATGTAGACTCATGGGTGGACCAATTTTGACTTTAAATTGTTCACTTGATAAAACTTTCATCACACAAGTTAAAACTTTTTCATCTAACCCAAACAGTAAAGTATTTGACACCCAATGGCTCCTTAAGCTGTTTTTGTGACTGTCTTGCATCACTATATAATCAAATTCGCCTATTGTACCTTCCAACTAGTAGACTGTCTTGATTTCATTACATGGCAGTTCCAAACAGCTATTCTATCTCTATCATATGAGTAATATCATTTATAAAATAGTAAGTGCTTAGATGAGCATTGTCAACTTTCAGGAGTTCTTTTTTTTTTTTTTTAAACGAAAACTTAAATAGAAAACTAATACTGCTGAACTCATTTGCCCAACAAGAAAACCTTCAGGAGGTTTTGAAAAAGAAAACTTTCAGAGGTTTTATTTTGCCCTGCAAATATACACTTAATAGCGCTGAAACTCTTTTGTAGTTGGTTTTATCTTTATAATTAGTAGTTTAGCCATGTCTTTCTGCTGGATATGGGCATAAGAAATTAGCATTAAGATAGCATGTTGTTGTGAGGTCATACCTTATATATGCATCAATTTTAATTGTCTTTTCATGTAACCTGATCCTACTGGTGCTTTTGGCATGTGAATATTTTTCATTTATGAGAGAACAGGTGTGCTTAATTGGATATTGCATTGAGAGTTCTCTTTTTCTTGTATATGAGTACATTGAGAATGGCAACTTGAGCCAGCATCTCCGTCGATCAGGTAAACTAACAACTTGAATTTTATGTCATAATCATTGTTCAAAGATCAATGGCGCCATTCTGATTCTGACAAACTGTTTGGTATGCAAGATTTCTGTGGACTCGTGAACTAGGCTGCACTGCAGCCTGCTCTTGATCCTGGTTTCATACTTATACCATTCTTCTGTAGAGTAGCAAAACCAATGGGCAGGCCTTTGCACAGCCATAGCTTTCACAGATGTTTAAGTCTTGAGGATTGCCTGATGTGGGGAGAAGAAGGGTAAAAGGGAATGGGCAGGAGATGAGTGGAAACTGGACTCTGATTTTGCTCAAGAAAATCATCTCTTGGCTGGTGTCATTTCTTAAGAAAAAATATTTAATTTATTTATGAACTTTTCATTAATGTTTTTACATCTAGTGTCATCTGCAGACCTTCCATGCATTTCTTTGGTCTTTCTCTATACCTAAAAGTCAAAAAAAAAAAAAAAAAAAAGCTTATGTCACATTAGAGGTAAAAGCAGATTATCTCTTTATTCACAATATTGCATTTCATTGTAGTTGATGCCTTCTTTGTGAGTTGGATTTGTATTGAAATCAGTGCCAACATCTTAACATATACATGTGCATATGATATTTGTAGGTGTTTAGCATTTCTGACAAATAAAATCAACTTTTTTTTTAAACATTGTTTTATAGCATGACTTAACCAGCATAAGAGATCAAAAAAGTTTCAAAATAAAAAGACAAGGACCACTGCAGAACTGATGCAAAAACCTAGAGACCAGTCATGCCAATTCCAACTAGTTATAGTACATGAACTTATTTGGCTCATTTGATCCATCTGTTCTGTCTCTTGCAATTTCTAGAATTCATCAATGTTTCTTCTAATTTTATGTTGGAGCCACAAGTTTGAAGCATGGTCCTAGATAGTAATTACTTGTAGCAGTGTAAGTAGTTCTTAAAGTATCTGGCTCTTATTTCTAGAGAGGGATACACTATCATGGTCAACTAGGGTGCAAATTGCAGTGGATTTAGCAAGAGGTCTTGCGTACATTCATGAGCATACTTCACCTGCCTACATCCATCGTGACATAAAATGATCAAACATTTTAATAGACACAGATTTTCATGCCGAGGTAGTGCCACAGGGTCCTGCTTTTATGATGAATCATATTAAAGAATTTCTAATTTGCTTGTCTAAAGTGTTTGTTTTGCGGATTGCAGATTTTAGTCTAACAAAATTTTCTGAGGTTGGAGGTTCATTTTTGCTGTCACGTCTTGTGGGTACATTTGGCTACATAGCATAAGAATAAGCTTTTATTAGCTAATTCAGTAGTATTAACATACATGTGTTATAGCTGAATCAGTATTAGGATCTTGCAGAGCATATGTGAAAATTTTCCTTTGATGCTTGCAGATCATTGCTTTTTTGGTTTGAAATGTCTTGGTTGATTTTAATGTTTTTAACTAAGCTGGCCATGCACTGTGCATGGTTACAAATTGAACATATTGTGCTTTGTTTATATGTATCTTTTGGTCTCTAAATCCCGTGGGTTGTCTTCTTAAGAGGAGTTAATATTTTAATACCTATGGTCAACAGGTAACTATTTGTCTGGTCATAGCTTCTCTTGTTTGGTCTACTCGTCCCGGGTTCGTCCTGAAAATTTTGTATTTAAAGCTGGAGGAGAATGAGAAAACATTTACTTCTCTGACTTTGTGTCAGTCAGTCCCTCCTGACAATGTAGTCATCTTTCATGGTTTAGTCAGTTCCCACAAGATATGTCCATTTCTCTTGGGATTCAGCAATGACCTTCTGTAAACTTAGTTTTATTTTATCCTTGCAATCGTCAATTAGAAGTTTTAGATTCAATTGGAGGCACTTCTGATCTTTCAATTCCTGAAGTACTTAAATCCTGGTCCCCTCCTTCAATGACCTCCTATTGGATGGATAAGGATCTGGGGGCTTAGCAGGTTTATCAACCTGAGTTAATTTAGTTTTAGAACTTCAACTTATGTTTTTTTTTTTTGTGAGAATGAACTGGTTTGTCTCTGAAGTTCTTCATCTTTCAAGGATATCTTTGTCTTCAAATTAAATCATCATGAGATTTAGGCTGTGAACCAAGATGCTCATGATTTTTTTTTTCAGCAGAACTAAAGGTCTTTAGTTCTTTGCTTGGCTTGGATTAAAATTAGTAATATCATGTCCATTAGGTGCTCTTTTTCTAACTTGAACTTACTTTGTTTTTAATTTTTGGAAGTTTTAGTTAGTAGCCAGCCTTAAGATTTTCTTGAAAACCAATTTGTGCAATGTAAGACATTTTGCTATTGCTTGTTCATTATTTCATTAAATACAGTATTTTTCTTTGAGGACCACAAGAACTTTACTTTGGAAAAACAGCTCTGGAAATTCCTGCAAGTGGTCGTTTACAGACATGTTTCCTTGCTCCAAATAATTATATTGATCAAAAGTCCAGCAGGACTTAAGTGTTCTATGTCTAGGTTAATGGAATCTGCCAAATTGTAAAAACTTGGTCATGAAATGTATAGCTTTATACTGTATATACCAAGATGGTGTAGTAGTAATTATAAGGAATCATTCCCCAGAAGAATTATTATAACACAAAATCTGACGTCTATTGTTATGTCTGTAAAAATATCACAACTAGCTCCCTTTTTGCCACTAGTTCATTTTACTTCACAAGAAATGAATTCTTTGCCGTTTAACAGATGACTTCATGGTTCTGGTTTAACGAGAACAGTCTTTAGTACTTGTAAATGTGCTAAAAAAATGTTTGAAGTAGGAAAATGGGTCTGTTTACTTGTGGGCGCCTGATAAATATTTTGATGCGGCTTGAAATTTGCATATAGGGGTAATCAGACTCATTCATCAAGCTCAAGATACTTTTGGAAGATGTCACCTTATTCATTGTGCTGGTCCCATGCTACTGGTGCTTTCTGTTTTGAAGACTAGGATTGAGAAGGCTACTTGGTAGTAGGACTGCTAAGAGAAGTCATTCACAGTTAGTGCATGAATAAGAGAAATCTCTAGAAAATGAAAATCCTATGGCCTTTTCTTATCATGCTTTAGTAGGGTTGCCTTTAGATTACTTTTTCGAGTTATGGACACCCAAGGTCAAGTTTATTATGCATGTTAGTCATATTTAGAACTGTGTTTCTTTTAGGGCTCTGACATTTTGCTTTCACTTAGGAAAAGTAGTAAATTGTGCTGTTTCTGTAGAAGTAAAATTTTTATTTATGTTCTTTTTAATGGATTTATAACTATCATGTCATATTTTGCTTCGGAGATAATTCTGATATCATTTTTCCTTTTTTGGAATTATGAGCATCAAAAGTGAAATTATTTCAGTTTCTTTGATGGACTTTTAGTACGTCTCTATACAGCTTCTGGACCAGTCCTGCTAGTGTGAATCTTCACATTGATACTACTTATGTTGGCTATTGGCAATTGCTTTTTCTCAGTGAAACAATAAGGCCCATTTTTCTAGAACAAGCATTTCACTTGTCATGGATGAAAATTTTGTCTGGTTTTATCTGTACATTCTGTACATTGCATGCAGCAATATCAACCTTCAGTCCACTTGTGTGCAGGTATGCCAATTGTGGTACTGTTTCTCCTAAAGTTGATGTCTATGCATTCGGGGTTATTCTTTATGAACTAGTTTCAGCAAAGGCAGCTGTAATTGATGGAGGCTCTGCTACTGATCCTAAGGGCCTTGTTGGTTTGGTATGCTTATTTGTATCCTCAAATTAGAAAACACTAGGAGGCAATAAGGCACACTCAAATTCTACGTGCACTAGGGGAATAGAATAAAATTTTTTAAGAAACTGAAGCTTAAGATTGTTTAAAGGTTGTTTATTGGCTTGTATTTAGGGATATAATTGATTCTGTCTGACAGTTTCAACAAGCTTGTAGTTTGCCGGAATCAAATGATGATCTTGGCAAATTGGTTGACCCCAGACTTGGAGATAACTACGCCTTGGAATCAGTTAGCAAGGTAAACTAAACTGTGTATTACAAGTCATGAACTAGTTCTGCTAAAATTGTGTTTTCTAAACTTCTAAGACTAATTCATCAATTGTAGATGCTTCAACTAGCTAAAATTTGCACACATAAAAAACCTGAACTGCGGCGAAGCATGACATCTGTTTTGGTTGCATTAATGGCACTTTCAAACCCATGGAGGACCCTATGATTTTGAGTCCTTTTATAGAAACTGATGTCTTAGGACATGAGTCCTCTTTGGAATCTATCGAAACTACCGAGATCCTGGGATCAGAGACTACAATTGCATCTGTCAGAACTTAGGGTTTGGAATCTGAGGGCTATACAAATGTGAGTGCAGAGGTCAATTAGCAGCTTATATTGGCAGGAGATTGACATGTGATGATCAAAGCTGTTCAAAATGAATTTTTCATGCAAAAGAAAATTTTAATATTTACTATTAGCAGCTTAAATGGGGCAACATTTGTTGCAGCCCAACTTGGTCTGTTGATTGTTGTTTGCATTAAATATAGGAATGTTAATTGCACTCCACCTTTTTTAACCGTACTTTCACTATTATTTATCATATGATTTTTATGTATTAGACTATATGATTAAACAAATGATGGAATTACGATTAACAACAGGTGGAGTGTGATTAACATTTTTCTAAGCCTAAAACAGCAAACGATCCTTTGCTCCTAGGATATGTAACTAAGGCCCCGTTTGATAACCCATTCAGAACTTAAACTTAATAGATTCAGATCTTAACGGTTTAGATGCGTTTGATAACTAAAAATAGAACATCTGAATTAATTAAGTGACACTAAATTTTTTAAGCAAAACTTGCTTCCAAAAATAAGTGATAAGCTTTTCACTTATCACTGAATGTGATATACATTTAAATGTATTAGATTTAATACTTAACAATTCAATCATTTAATGAATTTAGATTTTAGATTTTAAATTTCAAACTTCAGTTTTCAGATTTCAGTTTTATCAAACGTACCCTAAATGTCTATAAGATAGTGCTGAAATGCATCCCATTGTCAAACTTATATTATCTGGGGCCTGATCTCCATAGGACACAATGGGGAGAAAAAGAAAAAAAAGGATAAGAATTATTATATATACCAATATCTTTAAAGATGGTTCCAAATGAATATTTTATTTCTAGGAGCTGCAAATATCTGCAGCAATGTTTTCTAATGTATTGCTGTCTTATTAGACAAGTTATAATCTTCAACTATTACCAGATACCCTACTCTCTCATTAAATTAAAACTATTCATTTCAATTTATTCTTGCCAACAAAATTGCCAAGATTTATTTTAGAGTTGAATGCAGATTACTCATGAACAAGTACACCTGTTGTACTTTACACCTAAAAGTATTTTAACATGCACTTTATATCCTTGGTCAACGAAACAAAGAAAAAAAAAATAAACAATTAACTCCATCTAAGTAATTGATGAAATAATCAATTTATCCTCCATCGAATGCTTAAGTTACAAGAAAACCCTTTTGGTGGGGAAAAAATTGCTACTTTAAGTGTTTTAATTTTCATTTTATAACAAAAGTCTAACCGAAAACACATAAAAATAAAATATGGGATCACTTTAATGACAATTTGAACAATTGGGGTTCAAATTGTAAGGAGTCAAAATACGAAAACCACCCTGACACTGGACAAGACTAATCAATGATATGATCAGTTGCATCACATTTAATGATCCATGTAGTGGAAGACGGAGATACAATAAGAGAAACATGTGTACTTACCAAGTTTGCTAAAGAATGAATACCAAAAAATTTTGATACTTGGGTCCTAACAACAGCTACTTAGGCATCTTGAAGAACTGCCATTAGAGTGGGAGCAGACGCCATATGTATTTAGGAGGGCATGATATAATCAGCCACTACTTTGGCGTTGTTGTCGTTTTGGATTTTACAAAATCTAATTATAGAAATTGATTATGGACAATAATCAGAAGCAAAAGCTAATCTTTAAATGATCACAGATTTTAGGTTTTTTGGTCATTAAAAAATCTATAATCAAAATAAAAAAAACAATCTAGAACATCACAAAAATTGATTATCTAAAATCAAAATCTATAATTAATTAAAATAAACAATCAAGAACAATCGCTTCATCAAGTCATTCACTACCATGCTCTACTGTTTCCTTATTTTAGGAGGGCATGAAATCGCAACCACCTCCTTCAATAATTGCTTCATCGGATCTCAGATTCTATAACAATGTCAGCTTACAGATAATGTTGAAATGCATCACGTTAACAAATTTACATTATCTTGGGCCCCTGACGCAAGGAAAAAAAATGTTGGAGTTGCCACATGTATCAATATATTTAAAGATAGTCCCAAATGAATATTTTGTTTCTAGGAGCAAGAAATATATGCAGCAATGTTCTCTAGTGCTAGTGTATTTCAATAAAATTTCAAATTTTCTCGACCAAATATTTACAAGGAGTTATAATGCAGTATATTGGGAGTTATGGGGGTTATAATATTAGGAGTTATAACATATTTTGAATGAAGTTATTATACAATTATGAATTATCTGAATAGGAGTTACAAATAAGTTATTTGGTCAAATGAGTTATTTTGAAGAATTATAGAGTCATTATAAGCCATTTAAATATGATTTATGTTGTGTCATCAAATTTTTGGAGGTTAGAATTTTTACAAATTTATGTTTTATATTAACTACAATTTATTTGAAAAAAATCATTATGCATTGAACTTGGACATACAACCTATTTTTCTAAAGGACTTATGTAGCATATAAATAGTGGAATTCTTTGAAGAATTGTTACACTTCTTTCAACACAAATATTTTCTAAACTTTTTTCTTCCTACACTTACTTCTTTTTCAATTATTCTATTTTCTTTGGACAAAGTAAGATATTAGGGAGCTTCTACTTCTCTTGATTGTGCAAATCAAAGGGACGCAACAACCATAAAATTGAGTTGTTCTCTTGATTGTGCAAATCAAAGAGAAGCAACAACCATAAAATTGAGTTGCTGTATCCTAAAGGTAGCATGCTAGATCTTTTGCATCAATTCTAAAAAATACTATAGAGGCGCATATCGTTTTAAAGAGAGCGTTTTATATGCCCTAACCCTACTGGACTTCTCAGTAGCCACTAAGTTTGTATTCGTTATCTTTGAACATCCCAAGTTATGTACATAGTAAAATATTACATTTTATATGTAATATTGAGGTAGGTTTATTCAATTTTGTTTGTTGAACTAAATTTGAAATATATTTGTCAAACTTACTTGATTATTTAGGTCAAAGGACCAACATCTACTGTATTGCTGCCTTAATAGACATGTTATATTCTTCAACTATGAACACATATCTTACTCTTTAATTAAATTAAAAATATTTATTTTGATTTATTTCTCGCCAAGAAAATTGTCAATATTTATTTTAGAGTTAAATACAGAAAACCCCTACAAGCAATTACACCAATTGCACTGTATACCTTAAAGTATTTTAATAGGTACTTTGCATCCTTGTTCAAATAAAAAATAATAGAAAAAATAATTCCATCCAAGTAATTGATGAAATAACCAACGTATCCTCTATTAAAAGCTTAAAAGGCCAAAGAAACCCTCTTGGTGAGAAAAATTGCTACTTTTAAGTATAATAATTTTCACTTCACAATAAAAGCTGATCAAGAACACATAAAAAAAAAATTTGGGATCACTTTGAATGACAATTAAGACGGTTGGAGCATAAGATGTAAGGGAGAGCAAATACAAAAAACCACCTTGATACTGGACAAGAATAATCAATGATATGATCAGCTGAAGCACATTCGATAATCCAAGTAGTAGAGGAGGAAGAAAGAATTAAGAGAAACTTGTGTGCCTGCAAAGTTTGCCAAAAAATGAATTTACCAAAAAGTTTAGACAATTGGTTTCCGGCAAAGGCAAAGGCTACATAACCTGCTTCAGGAACCGCCACTGGAGTGGAAAATGACGCCATAACTATTTAGGAGATCATCATGATATAATCAGCCATTGCTTCATCAAATCCTCCACTACCATGCTCCACCACTTACTTATTTTAGGATCATCATGCCCCACCTCCCTAGGGCTAACAGGAGGGTTGCCCAACTCTCAGGACTCACGCATGAAAAGATACTAACTTAAACGAGTAAAACCTCCAATCATAGCAACATTAACATTAAAATCGTACAATGCTGTCAAATCTTAGAATTACAGTTTCCCACTCAAAATACTTAAAATCCTCGAGCCAGATTTTAGTACATTTCCATAATTCTAAAATATACATTACCAAAAGAATATACAAAATATTTCTCCAAATTGAGATAAAGTAAAAGGACAAGAACTAGTCCTATTTATGGGATTCTCACATTAAGGAAAAACAAAAGCAGGGGTGAGCTAAAGAGCTCGTGAGTTTTCAAAATTCATGCACTTAAAGCGGTAAAATTGCAAGTAAATAATTAAAACACATAAATAAATTCAAAGGATCTGGGGCTCTCAAGAGCCACTTTCCACCTTTCACGAGCAATTATGGTAGTGACACTCGTCGACTTTCAAACCAAGTAGACGACTCTTCATAACTCCATCCACCTACTCCCCTGACGCCACATAATTCAACAATATCTGATGGAATTTACTCAAGGCACACGCCAAGAGTAAGTACATTTCACGTTTTCATTCCCAGGGTTTAATACATGCAAAATCAAATTTCCGACTCTGAAAGGGAGCAATAAAGTATACCCTCCTTTAAGTGAGTGGACCATCAAAATTCTCAATTTCACAATCCAGCCAAATAACAAGTCATGAAGCACGTGCATACATAAAGCATTCCAATGAAAGCATTTTAACATGCATTGAAAACTCACCGACAAAATAGGGGTCGGAGTCCAAGTTTTGATCAGTCACAAAATCAGCACTTTGACCTAAAAATAATTAAAAGAGAACAAAAATGAGTTCTCCTAATCACAGGTTAATGCAAAAAGTCGAAAGTTCGACAATTTTCCAAGTTGAGCTGAAAATTTTGAAAAATCATAACTCAAGTTATACAAGTCGGAATTCTGCTCATTTTGTACCGTTGGAAACCTCTTTGAAAGATATAAAACTTTTCAGAAGACATCAAATTAAAATTATGGACGAAATTAACCCAGATTTTCGTCAAACATTCTGCTACAGTAGAATGACAGTGTTCGTCAGGCTGGTTATCCAGCACATTTTGAAAATTCGCCAAAAATTACAGAAAATTAATTAACCTCTGAAATTTATACACAATATAGTCCTACATAAGAATTTTCAACAGCCACTGATGGAACTCAATTCCAACATCCGAGCATGAAATGACAACAGTGCAAACAGAGGCAGTTCAAAATTCTGCAGTTCTGGAATTTTGAAAATACAGGGCAGCTTTCAAGTTGCTATTTGAGTGACGAATTCAAGTCCAAAAATTGTCAAATTTGGCACACTAATACTTCCATATATCAACTAGATTCATACCAAATTTCAACTTAAAATACCAACGGGAAGGCAGATTTCTACGTGCCTCAACTTCGCTCAACTCTTTCATCCAAAACTGTGAAAGTTTGATCCTTCACTTTTAACATCTAGTTCATGCCTCAAATCACTACCAAATTGCCTAATTTTCGAAACCAAGCTAGTATTGAACTTCCTAAGCCTATTGATGATCAAAAATGGTCACATTTTTTTGGCAAGAATATCACAAAATAATCCTCAAAATTCGGACAGCATAACCCCTCATTTTCCAGCTTTCACTTTGCAAATCAGCAACCCTCACAACATCAACTCTTAAAGAGCTTTTTGTGGGACAAAATAACAGCTTAACATTCATCATTTAAACATCAATTTCAGCCTCTTAACTAGCCAAAAACACAGCCACGAAATTCAAGGAAAAATCAGAAAATTCAAGCCCTAATCTCTCTCTCTCTTGGCCGAATTTCCTTGGGATTATTTCTTCAAGTTTTTCAACATCAACTCAAACATTAAGCATATACATAGCACCATTTAACCATCTAGCAAGTATTTACACTTATTTAGTGGGATTTCAAGAGCCCACAAAAATTTCCATAATCATCAAAATACTCAAAAATGAAGCTTAACACTTCACACCACATAATCATCATTAATTTAAGGTTCTATGAACCTCTCAATAACCCAATTCCTAGTTGTCATGCTTGGAATTTAAAGAGCTTGGACAAGAAGGAAATTAGGAGAATGATACCTCTCTTAGGTTAGCAAGACTTCAAGAAAAGAAATGCAAGATGAAGCCCACAATATCCTCTTCCTTAGCTAAGCTCTTCTTAGTGCAAATTTGATTGAATTTTAAGGATGAAAATGGAAGGAATTTTTGATGAAAACAAGAGGAAGAAGAGGGGGAGAGAATCGGGTAAGAGGAAGAAGAAAGATGAGAGGATTTTGAGCAATTTTCCTTGAAGAATTAATGAGATAAAGGAAGACAAGACATGGGTCTTGTCTTGCCTTGAAAGTCAAAGTTTGAATAGTGGCTTTAATTAGCCATTTGGAGGGAAAATTAATCACCTCATTAGGCTTGAGATTAAGAGGTAAATCTTGATTAGGAGAGGGGATGGAAAAGTAATTTTTTAAGTGATTGGTAGGAGTTTATTTGAAAGAATTAGCGGTGAGGTAAAGTTCTAATCTTAACTAAAATTTTCAAAACCCTAATTAATCATCTTCAATGACCCAAATCCAGTCATTTAATTACACTTCCAACTTATCAGTGATCATCTATACTTATCTCCACTAGTTTACTCACAATCCGAATTTACCTCGAAAAATGTGCCTTTAATATTTTACCGCTAATAAATGCTACGAGACGAAATTAACAGGAAAATAGAGTTAAAATTAAATGAGACATTATAAACGAGGATAAAATCAAATATCACAAGATAATTAAAGATTTAATTATATAAATAAATAAATTTTTGAATTTTTGAAATTAAAATTAATTAAAATATATTTTTTTTTTCAAAAATTTCGAGGCCGTTACATCATCAGCTTCCAAATTTAATAACAACTGGTGTTAAGTTGCACACGCAATGTGTATGCAATTTAGAAATAATTAAAATGAATTAATTTGATATAAATTTTGTCTTCCAATTAAATAAAATTGATATAAAATTTTCATCAAAGAATTTTGGTTTATAATGTTATAGTAATATGGTAGTTAGATTCTAGTTGCAGCTTAGGGTCAAAGAACTGTTTCAATTTGAATTTGAATTGTAGTCATACCTACTTGAACCAAGTAAGCAATATTTTGAAACTCTGACTGGACTAGCTAGTTTGACTGGTTGGAACAGGTCAGTAGTCTGTAGTTGACTTGCAAAATCCCTTTTTTATTAGAAAAGTTGGCTTAACTTTATTTTTTCATTTTTTTTGGGTTTCCAATGCTCATTTTTTCTTTTTATCTTTTAAAGTTTTTCTAAATTTCTCTTGACTTCATTTGATGCTCAAAGGTTTTGTAGCGTTTATTTCTTATCTTTAGATAATTTGGGCAAATATAAATGCTCTTATGCATTCATTTTAATGTCAATTACAACGCCATTTTCTACAGGATTTATGAAGGAGTTATAAACTTATCATTTTCATTGAAGGTTTAAAAGCACCATGCGTAAATATTTGTAGAATGTTTTGTTGTTACATTATATGCATAAAATTATATTATAATTGTAGTGTCATCCAGTTCTTCGGTTTTTGATCCTTGATCTAATCAATTACACCTATTGACCCCTGAACAATAAGCTTGGATGAGTTGTTGCCCGACCTGAGCTTCAAAACACTGTTATTAAGCTTGTTTTCCACAATGAAACCCACAACACAAGCTGAAATATAAGAAGCTTAAGTAGATGTACCATATTCATGCCTACTGTTTCTGTAACTTATTATTTTTGCATAATTTTTGATCAACAAGAAGGTCAATTTGCCAAGGATTTATGCCATTTTGTATCTTTGAAGGATACCTTAATTTTTATTTTAGTCCTTAAACTAAAATATAACTTACTTTGCTCCCTGAAGTTTTTAACTCCTCCATTTTTGTTTAATCATTAACTAAAACACAAAAAACTAGCAGAATGGTTGCCACTCTTTGTTAATGGAATATTTTAGTTTTAGTAATAGGGTAATCGAGAGTAGTAACTATTTCGTTAGCTTTTATGCATTCTATTACTTAATGAACTAAAGTAGGACGGATTTAAAATTTTAAGGAGCAAAGTATCCCGAACTAAAGTTGAAGATCAAAGTCAGAATGAAAATATTGTTCCAAATTATACATATAACAAAGTGAAACAAACTTCAACTTAATGGTGAATAAAATAGAATTTGATTTCAAGTTATATGCCGTTAGGAGCAACGATATTGATTGGAAACAATTGAGAAGAGATACTTAGGATATATTGCTGGATATTTCTGTCAGAGGGCCAAGTAAATTAACAGTTTAATTTACAATTTTGGATGTTTAGTCAAAATTAAGGTTATCAATTGGTTTTATTATATTATAATTGTACCATGTCATATTAACTTAGCTTTTTGTGTCTTGTCGTAATTGCATCTTGTCATAATTTTGTTTATTCTACCATCAAAAAATTTATTTGTTTTCAATTCATGTGTTGTCATATTATGACATGTTTGTTAATGATTTTATTTTTAACAAGACTGAAACTATTTTACATGATAAATTATGCCTGCACTTGCATGACTCGAGTAACCCAATCAACTCCCGAAGACCAAAGAGAAATTTTTACCAATTAATTGTTTTTTCTTTTGATAAGCAATAAAAAATCCAAAGGTTTTGTGTGACAAGTATCAAAAGTTTTAGGTGTTTACAATTTGAAACAAGTAAAAATATTGAAAAGGTTATTAAAATCATGAAAAGTTAATAAAGAAGAGCGTTTATATTTAATTGATAATTTGTTTGTACTATTAGAATAGTCTAAATTAAAACTGACTCCTCTATGCTATGTCTTAAGGACATAGGATAAATAGTTGAGTCTGATATGTATGTAGTCATTTGTAAAAGTTTGAATTTTTAAGACTAAAGTTTACGCAATTGTGTGGATTGAATCCTTAGTGTCAAATTTTATAGTCAGTTCATCGTATCTATTTTACTTTATTTTACTTGTGTTGTAACTGTTAGTAAAAGTAGGCTGGTACAATAGAGAAAAGAATAAATACAAACTGAAAAGATAGAAATGGGTGGAGATTGAAAAATAACAATTCGAGACTTGTGAGCACAATTTCCTTAAAACAGATTCGCTCCCTCCAGGTAGAGTGCTTGAGGTTAAGTAGGCGTCTGTCTCTCAGGATACAACGGATTAAAGGTGAATATGTTAGCACCAAACTTCTTCACCACAGCGAACTCGAACTAGAGCAATATAGAACACTATAAAAGATGATGATGCAAAGAAGAAAGGAGAGAGAGATATTCAAAACAAAAAGAGAGTTATCTATTTATAGATGCTGGCCAAGGGTGATTGTAGAAATTGGCAACAAGTGTTAAATTCCATTTAATTATCTTCACATTTATCAAAGTACCACATTCATGTACATACATGTATTTGTATTTGGAATACTTTTGATTATACATGTATTCTCAATAAGAAAACTCCAAATTCATGTATTAATAATTAAGTACATGAATACTTAATTCCTAAGTACATGAATCCTAGGTACATGAATCTTCAGGTACATGAATGATAGATAATTATCCTTGGATTCTATCAAGAGTGCCATTATGAGAACAATTTTCTCATTCACTCTACAATGGATTTTTCCATTTTTCCAACAATCCCCCACATGAATGAAAAATTGTTTTGATTTTGACTCTACAATAGTGTTCCACAACTGAAACCTGCATAGGATAGGTTGGTGTTACCCTTTGAACCTTCTCTCGTGAAATACACTTACTTTACTAGCAATCCAGTAGACATGATGTCTTTGAACTGTCCCGCTTTCCAGTGTAAATGAACCATATATTTCACACAAGAATCATGCTCCATTAGTTCAGTTCTCATAGTTATGTTCGTTTTGGCCATGAACATCAACCTGGTTCAGCAAGAGTTTTAGAATTGAGCCCTAAACAATTCTCTTTTGAAGCGGCCCCACTTCACTCTCACATAGGTGATTTACTTAAGTCTCTAGTAATTAATTACTTCACTTAAGAATCATTAAAGCACACCATTGTGCTATCCTTAATTCTCCTTTGCGTCATTGATTCATTATGGAATGGGTCCAAGGAAATCCCCCCACAATGACTATGCTAAGTCCTTATAATTAGGTTGTCCCTTTGAACCTAGATATTGGGATCTCCAGTCAGTTAGGTTGGGTTTCCTTTATAACACTTAGCCTTCCATGGGCTTTAGTCCCATTCCTTTTGCCATTATTGCAACTAACTCTCTATTCAATCCTTTGGTTAGCGGATCCGCTATGTTATCCTTTGATTTCACATAAGCAATAGAGATAACTCTTGTTAAGAGTAGTTGTTTAATGGTATTGTGCCTACGACGTATATGTCTAGACTTACCATTATACATGTTATTCTGTGCTCTTCCAATTGCTGATTGACTATCACAATGAATGCATGTTGGTGGCACGGGTTTTTCCCATTTTGGAATGTCCTCAAGGAAATGGTGTAGCCATTCAGCTTCTTCTCCACATTTGTCCAAGGCAATGAATTCAGATTCCATTGTAGATCTAGCTACAATAGTTTGTTTAGAGGACTTCCAGGATACTGCCCCACCGGCAAGTGTGAACACATATCCACTTGTAGATTTTGAATCTTTTATATCAGATATCCAATTTGCATCAGCGTACCCTTCTAGAACAGTAGGGTATCTAGTGTAATGCAGTCCATAGTTCCGAGTGTACCGTAGGTATTTAAGTACCCTTAAAATTGCTTTCCAATGATCAGCACTCGGATTGCTTGTAAATCTACTCAATTTGCTTTAGAATCAAAGGAATTTAATGCCTTACAATCGGAACCCCTGTTGTCTTCTTCAATTCGAAGTCTAACAATAAGGTCCTCCATACTCATCTCTTTACGCTTGTGCTTGAGATAGTTCTTGAAATCCTTCCACCCAGGAGGTAGCTTTTCAATAACAGCAACTACTTGAAAGGTTTCACACAAAAACATGCCTTCAACTAGAATCTCATGCAAGATGATCTGAATTTCTTGCACCTGACTGATAACAGTCTTGGAATCCACCATTTTATAGTCTAGAAATTTTCCAATGACAAATTTCTTTGCCCCGGCATCTTCGGTTTTATATTTCCGATCCAAGGATTCCCACAATGCCTTCACCGTCTTGTGTACTTGATACACGTTATACAGCGAGTCATGCAAACAGTTCATGATATAATTTCGACAAAGGAAATCGGAGTGCTTCCAAGCATCAATAGCACTAACAGCTTGTGCATCAGTTAAGCCCTCAGGCAGCTTTAGAGCATCCTCACTTAAGAATCTCGAGAGATTCAATGTTTTCAAATAGAACAACATCTTTTGTTGCCATGTCTTGAAGTTCAAGCCATTGAACTTCTCAGGTTTCTCACTATGGTTGGTAGAAACCATAGGAGTAATCATTCCTTCAGGTCGTTTCACAATAGTGCCAGAGACAGAGGCATCAGAAGTAGAATTGTTGGTTTCTTTTCCTGTATTGTCAGCCATTGAGAATAGAATCTGTTTTAATATTGTTAGTAAAAGTAGGCTGGTACAATATAGAAAAGAATAAATACAAACTGAAAAGATAGAAATGGGTGGAGATTGAAAAATAACAATCCGAGACTTGTGAGCACAATTTCCTTAAAATAGATTCGCCCCCTCCAGGTAGAGTGCTTGAGGTTAAGTAGGCGTCTGTCTCCCAGGATACAATGGATTAAAGGTGAATATGTTAGTACCAAACTTCTTCACCACAGCGAACTCGAACTAGAGCAATATAGAACACTATAAAAGATGATGATGCAAAGAATAAAAGGAGAGAGAGATATTCAAAACAAAAGGAGAGTTATCTATTTATAGATGCTGGCCAATGGTGATTGTAGAAATTGGCAACAAGTGTTAAATTCCATTTAATTATCTTCACATTTATCAAAGTACCACATTCATGTACATACATGTATTTGTATTTGGAATACTTTTGATTATACATGTATTCTCAATAAGAAAACTCCAAATTCATGTATTAATAATTAAGTACATGAATACTTAATTTCTAAGTACATGAATCCTAGGTACATGAATCTTCAGGTACATGAATGATATCAAGAGTGCCATTATGAGAACACTTTTCTCATTCACTCTACAATGGATTTTTCCATTTTTCCAACAGTAACTATATAAACTAGAAAAAGAAAATCATTAAAATAGATGGTCAGCATTATAGAAGTCGAAAAGAAAGAGCATAAACTAGTTTTCTAAATGAGCGACAACAAATATTTCTATATGGATGAGGTGTTTTTGGGGTGATTTTGAAAAACTGCACTATAATATTGTATTTGAAAAACTTTTTGCTATAGATAGTCCGTATGGACTAAGTTTTTTTGGGAATGTATTTTGAGGGGTTTTTAAAATTTTAAAATTTTATTGAGTAATTTTTAAAAATTTGTTATTTTCCACCTCTACCTACCACCTATCACTGCCATTTGCCCTTCCTCCTCCTCCTTCGCCGTCATTGCTTTTTTCCTTCCTCTCCCGTTCTTCTCCCTTTTCCTCCCCCTGCTTCCTCCTTCCTCCGTCTCTCATTTTCTCTTCCTCCCCTCCCTCCTTCCCTTCTCTCCCTCTCTTTCCTTTTTCCCCACAATAATTTAAGCCACCATTGTTCTAAGTAATTTGAATAATTTACACTAAGTCTTCATTAAAATTTTTTGTTACAAATTCAATAATTTCATTACAATATTTATACTAATGATAGAAAGTACATCAAACGTGATATACATACATAGATCTAAAAATCAATGATGACATGACAAATTTGAAAAACAATAACATGATCATAACATTAAACTTCAAAAAGAAGTGTCTTCATCGAGATCATTAATTGCAATTGAACAGATATAGATATATGCATGTCTATCTTAATTGACTATACTTGATAACCTAATGGTCCTTCACTTCCTTGACTATGCAGCTAATGTTTTTAAGCTTAATTATATATTGTTCCTTGTAATTAGGTTTTTGTAGCAAATCACTCCCTCTGATGATTGCCCACTGATAATGATAATCTAATGTATTTAGATAGCAAAAAGACAATTATATCCTCATTGTTAGACTATTGTCAAATGACCATTTCTTTTTCCTTTCTGTTTGTTGCTCTTCTTTGGCTCAAATACAAACTGCCCCCTATAATTATGGGTAAGCACCATCTTACCCAAACATTCATAAAATCTACAAACTAGCTTCTAATGATTAAAAGCCAAAATTATAAGGTACAAAAAAGACAATAATACCCTTATTTGTAGGAAAATTGCCTTTTAAAAATTTTCTCTTTCTTCTTCTCCATTTTTTCTTTATTATGTTTGGATTTCTTTTGCCTCCTTCTTTACTACTACTATTGAACACAAATTTTGATAATAATGTGCTGAAGAATTTCCTTTTGTGATTATATATAAACTATTATTTCTTACTTAAACATCTAATCATCATATAAGAAATTCAAAAGTGTATACTTTATATAAAAATTTAAATATTTCATGTTTGTACTAACAAATGTTTACTATGCATTAATTGTTAGCTAAATGTCATGTTGTATTAATTTTTAACAACACATAGAAATTTACAAAACATATTTTTTAGAATATATTTAAATATTTTGCATAATAAAAGTACATGCTAAGCCTAAAAATAAATTGTAAATAATGGGTTAATATAAAGTTCATTTTAGGCTTAAATAAATATTTTTGTTATGTATAATACTTAGTCATCATAAAAATCTAATGTATATATTTCATAAAAAATGTGCATCATGACTGATAAGTGTTTATTTTACATGCTTTTAGTGTGTTTGAGTACTTAGTTTTTGTGTGGTTTACATATTTTTATGGCTAATTAACTAGGGTTTCTAGTGAAATTCTACATTTTATGGTTTAAATGAGAAAAGTGTAATTTTGTGGATTAATATGGTGAAATCTTCATGTTTTTGTAAGATTAAATGCTCAATTATCAAATGAGGAAAATTAGGAAATAATTTGCCAAGAAGTCTTGATGAAAAGTTCGGATTTCGCAATTTTGGAGCAGATTCGCGAGGCAATACGCGATGTAAGCAATGAAGAAAAAGATTAGCTCGCGACTCCCTCTCGGTGGAAGCAGGGGACAGGATCCGCAATGGGATCCGCGAGCCTCTTCCTCGCGGATCCATGACAATGATTGCTGCAAGTTGCAACCGAAATCCAGTTTTTCCAGCTCACTTCCAGCTCGATTTTTAGACAAATTTCAATGAAAGCTGCGTGAAGAATCTGGTGAAGTTGAAGAAACAACTCATAGCAAATTCAAAACACAATTTGCTTCAACTTTACAACTCATTTGAGATTGAAATTCAATGGATTCAATGCATGAAGATTCATGAAGACATTTTTCTTGACATTTGAAGGCCAAATTTGTCATGTGTTCACATGATAGAATTTTGGATGCTTATGGATGAAATCATCTATAAATAGGGCCTCTTGTAGAGAATAAAAAGAAGAAGAATTAGAGAGAGAAGAAGGCTAGAATCACTACTAAAATGTAGTCTTCACTAGTTCCTTAGTTTAGTTTAGTATAGTTAGTAGTATAGTAATTATGTTTAGCTAAGTTTATGCCTTGAGTTATGGATGAACTTTCTATGTCTTGTTTGTGATATTTACATGGTTATTTGATGCTATTATTTGAGCAAGTATTTAGTACTTTGGCTTTTCTAATCATGATTAACCGGCCATTAATTGTGATCATTTAAAGGTGTTAAAGACACTAGTTCATAAAGTTCTAAACCTAGGAAGTCACTCACAAATGTAGGGTGACGCCTTTGTGGATTTAGTGATTTATTTCATATAATTTCATTGAGCAAATGAGCTTGTAGTTAATTCCATAACCACGCTAGTAGGTATGGTTTGACTATGAGTATAGTTGATTCACTAAAGTATGTTTTGCATTAGAGATTACCATGCTTAGCCAAATTAATATCATTAATGCAACCGGTAGCTTCATTTGCAAGAGTAGTAAGGAATTCCATAGCTTGAGGAGCTTTTAATTGTTCTACTCTATCTATTTTATTTCCATGTTTGTAGTTTAGATTTAATTTATATGCTTGTGACAGTCTAAATAATAGGAGTTCAAAATCACCTTGACACTCTTCCCTGGGATCGACACCTATACTACCCTATGCTCGATAAACGATCTGTGTACTTGCAGAAAACGGGGTGTTTAGGTTTATTATTAAAATTTGGTGTAGTGTAAAAACCTCGTCAATGACAATTAGCCAACAATCAATATATAATAAGAAATTGTTGATGCAAATGTCAAATATTTATATTTGTTGTTTGAAATATATGGTTTTTACTTTCTTATGATAAATTATGATGATTAAATTATTTTAGTAAGAAACTAATAGTTTATATTTAACCAAAAAATAATTCTTTAGCACATTATTATCAAAATTTTATGCTATAGTAGAATAAAAGTGGAAGAAAAAGAAATCTAAACAAAATAAATAAAATGAGGAGAAAAATATAAAATTAAAAAAAAGATTCATGACATATTTTTCCTAGCCCATAAATTTGACTTTTAATCATGAGAGGGTGATTTATAGGTTTCACAAATACAAGGGATAAATTAATACTGCATAATTATTATGGGGGTAGTTTTTATTTAGCCTTGTTTTTATTTTTGTTAATTTGGTTTTCTTGTGTTATTAAGTGTTTAGAATCTTCTAAACAAAGAGGCCAACTTATGGCTTAAATTGGGTTGTAATTACACATTTTTTTGAAAAAGAAAAAAGAAAAAATTGAAAATCAGTTTATGCAACTTAGACCAAACCATATCATTCATGGTCTAATTTGGATGCTAATTTTTTTTTTGTATTAAATCTGCTGCCCAATGTGACATTAGATAGAAGATCGTTTACAAAAATTTTGTTAGAATACTATGGCATTTTTTGTGATATGACGTATATAAGATAAAAAAATTGGTTGAAAACTTGTTAATAATGCAATCAAAAATTTTTTTAGAAAAAAAAATTTACAATCCAAATAGAGCCAGTCTACTATTAGCACTAGCTCATGCACTTCTTTTGTTTATTTGCAAAAAAAAAAAATGTCCTTCTTGGTATTTAGGAGAAATTAAAGGCCAAAGGATATGTGCTAAATTTGCATATTTTAATGTGTTTTATTATTTAGTTTTTGGTTTGTTATATTATTTAGTTTTTGGTCTATTGTAGTTATTTTTAATAGTTAAATAACTAGGTTTCTAATGAAATTTGCATTTTATGGTTTAAGTAGGAAATTTACATTTCTATAGATTTAAGTTGCGGAAACTTCACATCTTTGTAGATTTTAATGATTCAATTATCAATTAAAGTGAAATGAGAAGATATTCAAATGATTCGTGGGATTTGAAGTAATTTCAAGAAATATGAAGTGCAAAATAATCAAAGTGTGAAATGCAATCAAGTGGCAAAGAAGTAAAAATTGACTGCTCTGACACCTTCTGGTAATTTGACTATAACTTGAGCTACAATCATTAAATTGCGATGATTTTTAAATCATTTTGAAACTAATACAGAGGACTATATTTTTTTTATGAGACATCAAAATCCAATTCATACGTTTTTATCGTCAAAAAGCTGAATATTAGAAGTGTATTTTTGATGCTGAAATCTGAAACAAAGTTCTGAGCTGTCAAGAATATTTCAATCATTTCTTAGTCTAAAAGTTCCAAATGACCTGATTGGTGCAAAAATAAAGTAATGTTGAAGATACACTAAAAAGTGCCAAACCTGCACAAGACTAGATACGTTACTGGATATATGAGGCAGCCTCGGATCCATCTCATGGATCCTGATTTCAGCTATGCGAATTGCAAAGTAATTTGCTACATGTTCACACAACATTTGACCAATTTTTCTGCAAGAATTTTGGTTGGGTATGCACAAGAAAGCAAAGAGTTTCAATAAACACCTTTTGGTGATTTCAAGACACAAATTTCATAACTTTAACATGGTTGCTTAGAACTTGAAATCTCTATGAATAAGGCCCTTGTTGAGCTTGTTTTCATAATTTTGGAAGGCTAGGAACTACACCAAAAATGCAGTCTTTCACTAGAATTCTCTAGTTCATCTTGTTAGTATAGGTTAGTGCAGTTTACTCCAATCTTGTATGTACCTATACTTGGGGGAAGATGGAAGATTGAAGAAGATTCGTGGTTCACCCGTGATAAAAGTTTCTTCTCTCTACGCTTTTGATATCTTATATTTGAACTTCAATGTTTAGTTGTAATACAAGATTGTTATTTGCTTTTAAGTCTTTCATGTTTTGTTAGTTTTTCTACATAGGGTATGGATGAACTTCTATGATTGTTATGTGAGGTTTTTATGGCTATTTGAGCTTATTTTTGAGCATGCTGTTTAACACTTTTATTCTTACAATCATAATTAATAGGTACCATTAGTTGTGACTATCTAAAGTTGTTGTTTCTTCAATGAAATTATGTGATCTGACACTAGTTTATGGAATCGTTAAATTTAGGGAGTTGACTCACTAATGTAGGGTTACATTTTTGTGGCTTTACCAAGTAATTTTATAGAATCTAATGAATCTATAACTAGTATCATGATTATGTTAGTAAGTGTGAGAAGTTAGAGGTCTGACTGGTATATCTATGAACGAGGATATCAGGTATATTTGAAAATCACGCCATAACTAGAAAAGGGGTATGTGTGTTTGTATATATTCACGTAATTTGGCACTTCACGACTCTATGAATGTCTTTATTGTTGTTTTTACTACTTTTATTAGATGTTTGTATCATAGATTTATTTGCTTTAATTATGATAGTATAAATAATAGTGAAGTTTGAATCACATTGGTACTTGATAATTTTTCCTATTGGATTGCACTCAAATATTCCTTATACTCATGTATGACTTATGCACTTGTAATAGTGGGAGCTCGAGTCATGGTTAAAACTTGGACGCAATTAAGGTTCAAACTTCCCAAGCATCAATAAGTATACTTTAGGCTATAAAAATCTTTTTTTGACGACTCGAGGGATGTCAAAATTTTTTAATATGTGTCTTTGACGTTGTTTAATCACTGCAATTTTAGTAATAGAACTTTCCAAAGTTACAAATCTTGAAAACTTTTTAGAACACTATTTCATCCGTAGAACAGAGTGCAATATCTTATTGAAAATATCAAATTAAAACTGATCATCCAGGAACTTAAGAAGTTATTACCTCCAATTATCAGTTTCAAGGAATATCATTACTATAGAAACTAAACAGCCATTTATGTATAAATATTTTAATAGAAGAATCTCAATCATTGCCTTGGCTATATTAAACTTTTGGGGTCATATTAATTTGTTTGATTGTCCTCCATGATGAATAGAGGGCTAAGCTACCTTTACTTTAATATTTTTCTCTTGTTTACAGTTTGATGAATTTAACAATGTTTTAATATCATGTGGAAGTCATTATATTCACTATAGAAATTTTATCTTTTATCTTGTATTGGATAGAGTAGCACTTTCAAAATGCCTCAACTGTGGGAAGTATTGTCTTGTGAGTTGAATTGTTGAATTAGATCCTCAAGGAAAGAAAATTGTTGAATTAGATCTAATTGATCTAATAGTTATTTAGTTAAAATATAAATGAGGTTTAAATGAATTAATCTAGTATTACTATGCTCAGCAAAATTCTTGTTTTATGAGTTGAACATATATTTTTGATACAACCACATTTCTCGCAAATATGGATCATGCCAAACAAAATATAAATCATTTAAGTTACACATGTGAGAATCCAAATCTCAATTCACTTTATGGATTGGAATGGGCAATGTATGATGTATCAGATGCTTTTCAAGTCCAAAACAAATTCTGATTTCTATTAGATATTTTGGACCTACCCAATTTCTTTCACATAATAATTCAGGTTCAACGTGAAGCACCTCATACATAGAATATCCGAAAGAATTTTATTGATGTATATGTGCTGTCCTGCAATAATGTTTATATTCCAAATTTCTTAAGATATCTAGCAAGTTGGCATTGACCTAACTCAAAATACTCTGTTTGTTTCAAACTTGTGCATGTCCCATGTTTCTTCCATTTGGCTATCCAAAATTTTTGGTTGTTTATTGCATCATCTTCTAGCAGGGTTAAATCAAGACACATTGCTTCTGACATCCAAATTGAATCATCCCCCTGCAAAAAATTGTAACACACAATTTTAATGAATGTCACACATTTATAGCTATCAAATAAAGTATGGATGTGCACTATATGTGCAAAATTACGTTATACTCTACATTAATATTTTGACAGGAGAATGAAGACTACTCAAGAAGACCAAGAAGACTAGTATTTAAACAAAAAAAAAAAAGAGAAAAAGATGAAGAAGGATTATTTTTTGCAGTGCCCATAAGTGGTTGGCATAGTTTAAAGCTATTAATATAATGAAAAGATAAGCATCGAAATTTAGCTTGAATCATAAACTTTCTAGATGTTTAAATGTTCAAATTTTTACAAAATTCTTATATATGCAAGAAAGAACTACTTTCATATGTTAAAAAGTTTTCCTCCTTCTTGACCATTGAAAAGATATGCAGTAGTCAATAGTGAAAACTCTTGTACTTCTATTATTGATAACATATCCTAAAACCATAGAAGTGGAATGGTAGATGGGAACAATAGTGATGGTCTTAAGGCAACCGTGATGAGATGGCTAGTTCTAGTGATGCATTCACATAGAATTGGTTTTGGGACTTTTTGTAATGCTATAGTTCGTATCTCCTTCAAATCTATCCCAAAATTATTTTGGAACTTTCTATTTTTCCTCCATTTTAGTTATACTCTACTGAACATTTGACAATTCAGCCTCTAGGTTGTCTTTTTAGCTTTCTTTTTAAACTGCCATCTTTTCCTATATTTTTTCTTGAGATAATTGAGATTAAAAACAAATCCATATTGTTTTACAGAAAACTTGTTTCAAGTGTGCATATGAGTGCTTTGATAGAATGAGAGAGCATGAGGAGACAAATAATGGTGGGAGGCTAGCAAGGTGCATCTCTATTTATATTATTTGATAATAAAATTTGAATTCAAATCACTTTGTTTTCTGGTTAATATACCTTATAGATTAAATGATTCCATTTTTCTTTTTAAATAGCCCATGATCGGGATAGTTGATCAAGTTACTCATTGATCTTCATTAACAAGTCTCCTATTATTTGGAAGCAATAAAATTTCAGTTAGCAACTTACTATCCTATCTTTTGCTTGTCTTTTGCCTAAGTTCTTATTTATAAATATGAGCCTATGAATAGAATACCTGAAATGTCCATTTGATTCTTTTGGTATTTTGTGCTTGTGTTCAAGTTTATTTGTGGTGACTATTAGTCTTACTCTGTGCAAGAAAACAATTATTTAATGAAACTCAAAAATGCCACTCAAAAATACCACTTTACATGTGTTTTAGTAGCATTTTTTGCTTTAATGCCATTCTCCCCTGAGCATCGACGATACTGATATCATTATAGTTTAATAGCACTTAAAAACTACAACACAGCAATCGGTACATTGACATTTTAGCAATCTATTGTACCATAAAACTATGTCATAAAGAGTGCCACTACATTATTTTTTAATGGCACTTGCAGATGCCATTAATTTGAGTCCCATATCACTTTGAATGTCATTACTATGGCACTTTCAAATGACACTAAAAGATTAGAAAAAGTAAAAAAAAAAATTAGATATTAACAATCAAATTAGATATTTGTAATTGTTTACAATTTATAAATATTTTTCCGTGAAAAGAATTCATAACGAACTAATACATCAAGTAAGCAAATGTACATAGGTAGGTACATTTTTATATATGAACCATGTCTAACAACATTAATATTTCAAGGTAATAATTTGAATAAGAATGTGTCTTTATGCTTTGTAATATGCATTTAAACAATAAAATAAAAATATTATCTCTTCTCAGTATTAGTACATAAACTACTGACTGAACAAATACGCAACAATACTTGAAATTTAATGACAATTAAAGTAGGAATTATTAAGGACTACTTTGAGTCTCCTATATTGCAACTGAAGCATTCTAGCAAAGAAACCTTTGCATTCTTCAATCTTTCTAAAATGAAAGGAGAAAAAGTATTTATAGGTTAATATTTGATCCCAATACTCGAGAAAAAATAAATAATCTAATAATGCCTAATGCTTGACTATATATTTTTGAACCTACAATCATATTTGTAAATTTCTTTATAGAAGTCATAAATAGATTGACCAAAGAAGAAAATCAACTAAAATTTTTTCTTTCATTATTGATGCATAATAAAAACTTGAGATACATATAGAAAAAGATTTTAATTATGCTTTTGATAGCTTTACATAAATGAAGATTTCTCTGTTCTCATGCAAAGGACATCTATCATGTTAGATAGATCTTTCCATCATACAATCCAACTAATCATCTTTCTTGGCAAAAGTTTCAGAAGTATCTTCCAACCTAATTTAGGAACACCAAAAAAAAAAGGAAAAGCTTATAATAAAATCGTAGCAAGAACCAATAATACGAGGATAAGGAAACAAAGGAGATTTGAACTCTACAATAATTTGTACAACTATATAAGGAAAAGAAAATCATGAAAAATGACTAATCTTTTTCTACCTTGAGATTTTACACTATCAAATAATGTACAACAAAAAGAATAGTTAAACCACAATTTGTGTTATAAAATATAGAGAAAAATGGTACCTTTTGATGATCTATTGTAATGACAAACATTGAGATGATAAGGTTTCTGGATAAAGATTCGAAGGAAATAAGATAGATTGGAAAATTTGATGAGTTTTAATGTTTTAAAGATTTACTTTGATACTTATCTTTTAGGAGGAGGGTAAATTATGGAGAAAGTATCATTAATTAGAAATCTTTTTCTTCCTTGTATTATGTATTTGATTTCAATTTTTTCAAAAAAATGCCAATAAAACTCGTGATGTGGTTACATCTTAAGAAAAATGCTAGGGGTATGACTAAATTTGAACTTAATGATGCAACAATAAAAATGCCACTAATCAAGCATCTTTATGAAATGAAGAAGTGAATATTTGTTTAGAAGATGCCACTAAAAGTTTTAACCATGGCATTCTCTTAAAAGTGCTATTGATTAGGTGTCGCTAATTCTTTTTTTTTTTTTTTTGTGGTTGTGGTAATTGGGGTTCCTCACAACACATGTTGTCTTGACAGCTTAATTGCATAAACTATTCTCAAGTACTGGCTGTTTTTCAATTTTCTTTTTTGAATTTTCTATGCTATTATGAATTTGTTAATGGTCTTTTTATGCTTGGAATTTGATGCTAGACGTGAGAACCCAGAGAAAAAAAAAGAAAATGAAAAAAATGGCTTGATTGCACCATGAAAGCAATAAGTGCATTATTTTATTTTAAGTACTTTATTTTGTATGCATAGCATGACATAAATTTGGAATTGCATTTTACATGTTTTATGTAGCTAAATGCATAAAATTTATGTGGCATTAAGTAGGTTACATTCTAATTGAAGGATTAGAAGCTAATTGTCTAGAATTTTAACCCAATTCATGGCCAAGATTTAGCCAATTGTCAACCCATCATTAACCCCTTGACTTGAGTCTTCTATTTAAACCTTTCATTTCAAAAATTTAAACAAAATTTCCCTCTTCTCTCTCCCTCCTTGGCCGGCCACTCTAAGCAAGAAAACACCAAAATCCTAATAGAAATTTGTGATTTTAGTGAAGGAAAAACAGCTTTAGGTGAAACCCTAGATTAGATTACTACTTTAACTTCAAGATTGGTTGCAAGGAGTGAAGTTCTTGGGTGGTTTTCTCACTTTTCTAGCAAGGTAAAACCTCTCTTAATCATGCTTTAATGAGCTTTAAATCTTAAGGGGATGTTGATTAGGTGTAAATGAAGTACTTTTGGTTGTTGGGGAGGAGAGATTATGGAAGGAAATCTTGTGTTTGATAATTAGAGTTTGGGTTTGATTTGTTGGCCACCAAGTGTTTGATGAATTGTTTGTTGATTTGTGATGTTTTGATGATGGAGTTAATTGCTGTTTTAGCTTGTTAAACACCTTGGCAAATGATGGAAATGACTTTAAAGGATTGATAGAAGAAAATGCAACCAATCTGAAATTTTTGCAGGAAATCAGAAATGGAAATCAGTCCACTTCCTGAGGTCACTGTTCACTGTAGAAAATGAATTAGGACCCAAAGCCTTATACCGTTAGAAATCTCTATGAACCTAGTTTTAAACGCCACTGACGGATCTTGATTCCGATTTTCCTATGTTGAGTTATGGCTGTTTTCCCGAGACTGATCGGCCAACCTGTCACCAATCTGGCAGTTTTCTTGCGACTCTGAGATTTACCATTTTGACCTTGAATAAGCATGAATTGATATCTGACCTCTTCGAAACGCCATAAATTATACCCTAATCCGATAAGTGTGGCCACAGTTATGAGTAAATTACCGCAGCATGGCAAATCAGTCAAATGCCGTTTTCACTACACAAATGCTTTTCTCATTTCTTTTGACTCTTGTGCAACTTTGCCGTATCCTAACCCACTCATTTATGATTCTAACATGTGGATAAGCTTTTCATTTGATCATCTTTATAATTGGAATTGGTCATTTTATAAATAGTACATTCAAGTGTGATTTTATCAAGTACAAGAATAATGAGCACATGCATTAGGTTTTCTTGTTTGGTTAGCCGAACTTAAATGTCTTCATTTCATTTGCCATTAGACTTGGAAGGAGGAAATAAAGGAGATTTGGGAGCGAACGCCTGAGGTTATTTTGCTAACTTGGTAAGTGTTCCAATGCATGTTTCCTTGACGATGCATGATACTTGAGTAAGTGCTATTATTTGTTTTAAAAGCCTCTTTGATTAGCATACTAATGAGTGTCATGTTATTGTGATCCCTTTGATTTGTTAATTTAATTGATTTTCAATAATTGTTTGTTCACAATGCATAGTTGAATGTTAAATGTGTATAAATGTAGGCCGATGTGTACTTTATCGCATCAACTGAACTGAGCTTACTCTATACTGGAACCCTATCCTTGATCCGCCATCGTGAGGTCCGGTAAGCCAAAAGCTTATCCTGGACCAGCCATCGTGAGATCGGATCAGCTGGACAGTTTTGGGTAATAACTTACGAATGTTAAGTGCAAAACTCAAAACTCTTCACCGAAAGGCTTTGAGTGTAATATCGAATGTTAAATTTTGGGGATTATTTATCGTTTTGGAGGTGATAAGGCGAAAGTAAATTTCGGGGATTGTTTATCGTTTTGGAGGTCATAAGGTGGGAGTTCGGAGGTTATAAGGTGGGAAAATGTAGGGGATTGTTTATTGGAAGTTATAAGGTGGAATATGGCTCCTAATGAATTCCGTATCCTTTTGAGATCGTATTTAGTACTTATTATTTGATCTACTTGAATGAGTAAATGTTTATTTGAATTAATGATATCATTATCGCTCACTATATACCGGACCTTACTTCTTGATTCTTAAATTGGTTATGGTTATACCTGGTGTTATGTTTCTTGAATTACATGTTAACATGTTGACTTTGGAATTGCTCATGTTTTGCTTGATTTCTTGGAATACTTACTGGGCGTAAGCTCATACCACGTATTTGTTTTCCTTAACAGGATTCGAGGCAAAAAGGGCTCAAGGATAACATTAGATCATTTTGGGATTTTAGGTTTTGTTTGTCTGGTATATCTACCTGTAATCCTCTTTACTTTTGGGAGTGGCGAATGTACTTAAGTTGAACTCTGAAGGCTTGACCTTTTGGTCCATGAGTTTATGTAATTACTTTTGGAGATGTATAAATGTTATTCTGAAGTACCTTCAAGGTTATGTTATCTCGAATGGACTTTTGAGTATTTGTATCTGTGAAGAAATTGTGGAATGTAGTGAGTCCCGGCGAGAGTTGGGCAGGCGATCCGCCGATCCCTTTGGTTCGCCTTAGGGGAAGGTGGGGCTGTCTCACTAGAGGTCAATTTTTTTGTGAATTGTTCTGAGAGGTTAGACTAGGAACCTGTTAAAATGGGTGGTTAAAATTGCATAAAAAGTTTTAGTATTTTAAATATTTAACATCCACAAACCACCTGGTTATAGATAATAGTTTAGTAAATATGGATTCTTTATTAAAGTTAGTGATTTTAACTATCTCACAATGGTGTCAATTTTAGGCCACTGTAATTATCTTTAACATTATTTAGACCCGAGCTTTGGACATGCTAAATATGCTCCATGAACTATCTGTGGGGCTAATTAATACTACTAACTTTATTTTCTTTGCTTTTTTTTTTTCACTTTGGGCAACCGACTTTTCTATTTTCAATAGTTACTTATTTTCACCTTAGCTTTCATCTTAAGGTGTATCTGATAAAAATGAAGTTTAAAAATTGAAATCTAAAATCTGAAGTTTGAATCCATTAATTGATTGAATTGTTGAATATTAAATTTAATACATTTGAATGTTACATTACATTGAGTGATAAGTGAATAGTTTATTATTTATTTTTGGGAGCAAGTTTTGTCAAGAAATTACAGTGCCACTTAATTAATTCATATGTTTTATATTTTATTTTTGATTATCAAAAGCATCCAAACGTGTTAACATCTAAACCTATTAAGTTTAATTACTGAATTGAGTTATTAATTAGGGTCTTAATTATAGTCTACCTTTCTTTCTAGACTACCTTATGAAATATTGAGATTATTAATGTGTTACAGATTTTTCACAAAAGCTACTGAAATAGTGCAGCTTTATCAATATATATTTTTGTTTGCATGCCTCTAATCGATGGCATTAACTACATCTAAATGCAATTCTATTTAGGTATTTGTTTTGCTTACCAAAAATAAAAAGAATAAACAAAATTGCATTACTGTTGTTTAATGGTATAATTGTAGGTTTAAGTAAACCATAACTATCCAAGGATAACTTTAATAACTGATTAAGTTTTATTGTATATTAGCTAATAACTTATACATGTATGAGGTTCGGTCTTGATGGCCAAATCTGATTCTTATCAAAGAACATTTTATTGCCTTAATATGTTAGTCCCCAGTACTAAGTACAACCACCAACAATGTTATGTTCAAACTTTTAGTAGAACTATCCTTGCTAGACTTATGGCATTGATTGTACAAATTTTTCTATACATGGCTTATTGCAATTGCAAAGAATCCATACATGTGATTCAATTGCAGGTAGAGACTAACGCATCTTAGAGTGGGATCTATTCATTCAAAGTAACTAGTTGAGCCTTACTAATTTTAATCTGCTAGTGCTACTTACAATGTGCTGATAAATGCTTTTGCCACTTGTATTTGGCTTTCCCTGAATAACCAACTATATTTCCATATTTTTCCAACTTCTTATTTATATATATAGTATTTCTTACTCGATTTTGTTGCACTTCCTTAGACAAAATACGTCCAAAAAAAAAGTTTGACAATGGCTTATGACACAAGTACTGTACAAGGCAAGCTTCCTCTCCTAGTTTTTTTGATAGTAAACCTACTACTAAACTTTTTTCTATTATTCAAGGAATGTAGAAGCCGTCTAACGTTAAAGTTTCTTCTATCATAATTTGTTTTGAGATTTACATTATCTTGTGCCTGCTTTATAGGGATAGATTAAACACGAAGGACGTCATGTGAAAGTGGGGTTTGGATGTTGATACTTGATTTTTTTTATGTTAACAAAATGTTGAAAACTATGATTACTTTTATATTGAATAGAAAATGTTGAGAACTATTGACTACTTTTATTTTGAATAGTTAATGGCTGCAAGTGTACAACACACGACATAATCCTTATGTTTCATTTTGGCGGACGCTTATCCTTGATTAGCAAATTGTACAAGTAATATAGTCATACAAACATATTAGTAGATTGCTGATCACTATTAGTATTGGTGATATTACTCGGGAGTATTTCCTGCGTGGTTTTGCTCTATATCAACGAAATATTTAATATTTGTCCAAAAAAGAATAATACATTACTGTAGCTAATAAATAGAAGGTATGATACCTAATATGTATGAAAAATATGTCATTGTCGCTGATAAATAGAAGGTATAATACCAAACATATAAAAATATAGTTTAATGCAAGCCAAAATTTGATGCTAAGAAAGGCTGCTATCTAAAAAACAAAAATATAAATTCATGCAAGCAAAAAAACTTGATACTAGTAGCTAGTTTAAAAAGTTAAATCTATATAAATCCAATTTCCACAATTAGGTCATATAATTATTTGGTGCAATTTTCTAGTCCTCCAGTAGCATGTGAATGTGGCCATACACCATGAATTGTGAACAGATTTGGAGGATTTTTACAGCAGTGGGCAACTTCACAATATTTGTATAGCCAAGTAAAAGCTAATATGTAATAATCAACATCTATAGTTAAGTCAAGTGAGGGCAATACAATTATAATGAAAGAGGGACATGTATCACATTGATGTGTAATGTGAATTGAATGTTAAGGTAAATTTCTAAATGTCTACTAAATATGAAGGTTCGTTAATACTAATTGTTAAGCTTGTCTAGTTTATAATTGCATGCTAATGTTGATCGGAATTTCTTAAAAATTCACAATAGGGAGATTGTAGCTATGGTATGAGTATCAAAATAAATGAATATAGTTATATCAACTAAATTCTGGGTACTAGATCAAATATTATTTGCGTAACTTTTTTGACTCCTATAACTTATCCAATCTTCCGGCATCTCCTTGCTCCTCTTTTTGTGATCATTCTCACCCAAATCTAACCACTAACAGCTCTTTTTTTGCCCCCCTTTCCATCTCATGAATTTAAAACCATAAATTTAGTTATCTTAATTCGAACATATAATTTTTTGGTTCAATCTTTTAGTCCTTTGGTAGCATGTGAATGTGGCCATAAGCCATGAATTTTGAATAGATTTAGAGGGTTTCATGATAGTGGACAACTTCACAATATCAATGTGGCCAAGTAAAAACTAGTTTGTAATAAACAAAAAAATGGCTAGTTACAAAAATTTTATTTGCTTTACAACAAATTATCATAAATTTCAAGTAGCCTTACAATATTTAACAAATTTTTCTTTTTATGTAAACATGATTTGTGGTATAAATGAGAAGGGATTAAAAATTAAAGAAATATTTCACATATATAAGCCATAGCTAAAGTTGTAAGAATATTTTTTTTGTAACCAAAATGTGTTGACATAAAAGGGGAGCAAAAGTATAATTTGTTGGCATAAAAGGGGAGTAAAAGATTAATTATATAAGTTTTGCTCATTACATTAAGTTTACATGAAAATTGAATATAGAAAGATAACAAAGTGCACACTCTTTCGTATTAATCAAAACAAACAAAAAGAAATAAAATGCAAAGGATGCTTTTATAATTAGAAGGAGTAAAAGTGTATTACTGTGAGGGCCTCAAAAATTTATTTTTAATATTGTTAAAATTTATTATTTTAAATAATGTTATTATTGTTATTAATTCATTTAATTATTTTAAAATCGTACTTAAACGAATTTTTCAAAAAATTTAAATGAAATTCAATTTATTTATTTATTTAAATATTTATTTATCTATTTATTTAATTTATTTCATCTTGAGGTGACTCGATATTATTTCACCCTTAATTTCTTGTAGATTATCAATAAATCGTTTAGCTTTTAAAATTTGCTCTTTTTGTATCTATTAGACAGAAATGAGAAAAACATGTTTTACGAGGTAAAAATTCGGGCAATGAGTGAAGTAGAGCTGGAGTGTAGGGATGATCAACCGTAGGTTAGAAATGTAATCAAGTGATTAGAGGTGAATTAAAAAGAGTGAATATAATTAGGGATTTGTAATCTTAGTTTAAGTGAGATTAACCCTCTTGAAATTAGAACTTTATTTAGCCATTGTTTCTTCCACTTAATTCACCCTAATTCACTCGCATTTTAATCCTTTTCATTTCTCCCTCCTAACCGAGATTAACCCTTTAATTTATAGCTAAGTGAGATAATTATATTCCCTCCAAAATTGTTAGCAAAAGATCACTATTCATTAGTTGACTTATGGGCCATAAGACAAACTTTATGTCTTGTCTTTCTCTTCTCATTTAATTCGTTCAAAAATTGCACAAAACCTCTCTCTCTCTTTCTTCCTCCCTTGGCCGAACTCCCCTCCCCCTCTTCCCTTGGAGTTTCATCAAATTTCTTCTTCCAATTCCTCTCTAAAACCACCTACAAACTTCCATCAATCTTGGCTTAAGCTTGGACATTGAGTGAGGAGCATTGAGGAGGAGCTCTTGGGGGATTTAGTCTAGCATTTCTTGGGTGAATTTTGCTCACTTCTTGGAAGAGGTAATGATCTAAAGCTTCCATCTTTGTTTATTGATTTCATTTTCAAGCATGACATTAGGTTTGGGAGCTTGAGAGGTTGCTAGAACCTTGATGATGGTTGATGAAAATGAGTTTTGTGTTGGTTTGCCATTTGAAGATGTTAAATTCCTTTAAATTGCCTTGCTTGATTTTGATTGATTGAGTGGGCTCTTGGACTCCCACAAGCATGAGAATGTAATTTTTAGTATGATTAATGATGCAATGTATGTATATATGTTGGAAATGGTGGCTGAAAATTTGAGGAAAAATCTCAAGGAAAACCGGTTAGGAGAAGGAAGAAAATGAGGAAGAAAATTGCTGTTTTTCTTTTAATGTTTTGGCTGTGATTTTGGCAAGTTTAAAGGTTAATTGTGAGGCTTAAATGTGAGGGTTAAGTTGTTAATTTACCCCACACAAATCCCTTCAAAGGTTAAGCAAAATTGGTGGTTTAGTTGGAACAAGGAAAACTGGAAAATTGAGCAAGCTTGCTGTCCGATTTTTGAGGCTGTTTTAGTGCTAAGTTTTGAGCTAAACTTGTATCAATTTTGACCATTATTAGGGTAAGGAAGATCAATACTATCTTAGGTTCGAAAATGAGGTCAATTGATGGTAGTTTAGGTAGGTTAGGAGTGATAGGAAGAAAAAGAGTAAAACTTCACTGGTTTGACACAATTTGCTGAGTGAACTTTGGGTGATTAGAAAGCTGACTTCCCGTTAGATTTTTTGGTTGAATTTTGGTATGAACCTAGGATATATATGGTAGTATTGTTATACCAAATTTGGTAATTTTTGGGTAAGAAATCGACATTCAAATGAGGCCTTGAATCATGCCCTGCAAATCTGGAAATCAGAAAATTCAGAATTTCGAACCAGCCATGTTTGGACTGCTATAATTTCTTGCTCGAGTATGGGAATTGAGTGCTGTTAGTGGCATTTGAAACTTCTTACATATGAATTTAAATTGTGTAAATTTCAGAGGCCAATTCGTTTCCTACAATTTTTGGTGAAATTTCAAAGTTGGCTGGACAACCAACCTGTTATGTTCTGTTTTATACTGTAGCAGTTTTTTAATCGAAAATCTGGGCAATTTCTGTTCAGAATTTTATCTTTGTGCCTTCTACAAAGTTTTAGAACTTTAAATGAGGTTTCCAACTGTACCAAGCTTGCAAAATTTGGACTTATATAACTCAAGTTACGATTTTTCAAAGATTTCTACTCAAGTAGGAAGATTTGAACTTGATTTTTCTTGAACGAGATTTGATTGGTGAACTAGAAACTTATTTTCGTTGTTCTTTAAATATTTTAGGAAGTGGTGTTGAATTACAAAGTGATCCAAACTTGAACTCCGAGACCTACTTTGTCGGTGAGTTTCCAATGCATGTTATTTGCTTTAATTGAATGCCCTACGTGAATGTGTGAATTACTTGAACTTGAAAGTGTTAAACCACTCGCTTAGGAGGGTATACTTTATTGTCCTCTTTTAAGTAGAGTAGGTGAATTAATTGTTTGCATGAATATATACACACTAGTGGGGAAAGTGTGTATAAAAGTGTTTATAAACTACTCTTGGCCGCGTCCTTGAGTAGTAAGTGTTTAAGTGTTAGGATTGCGGGCCCGGTAAAGGAGATGTTCGGTGGAAGGAAATGGTAGTAAAGAGTCGTCTACATGGATTGGAAAGTCGGAGTGTCGACTACGTGATTGGAACATGCAAAGTGGACCTGAGCTCTTGAGAGCTCCCGTATCCTACTTGTGTGATTTTGTGTTTCATTTTACTTGTTTTAATTATGTTATTTACTCCGCTTTATGCTTGTGCATGATATTTTGGAAATTCACGAGCTTTTAGCTCACCCCCATTCCCTTTTGTTTTTCCTTAACAGGTGACGAGAATCCAGACCTAGTTAGGTCTAGCACTTTATTTTGGTTTTGTCTCGAGTATGGAGGAACGAACTGTATATTCTTTTGGTTTTTTTTTTTTGAATATTTCGAATTCATGGGAATGTACTAAACTATGGTTCGAGGTTTTAAGTATTTTTGACTTGATAATTGTACTTTAAGTTTAAACCTTACTTTACCGATTTCAATATTATTGTTGATATGAATTTTAGATTTTACCCTCTTAAGTTAGTATTTCTTGAATGCTTGAGTCCTGGCGAGAGTTAGGCAGGCAGCCCGCCAACCCTTTGGTTAGTCTTAGGGGAAAGTGGGTTGTCACAATTACTCCTGTACTGTAATAAAAACATACTAAAAGAAATAAAAAGCTAGAAAATCTTCTATATATTGAAGAAAAATTCAAGTAGCATTGTAGTTTTTAACAAATTTTTTTCCCTATAAACATGACGTGAAGGTGTAAAAATGAGAAGGATAACGTTAGAGTTGAAAGAGCAGATCACATCAAACGTAAGATATGTATTTGGCCCTACAATTTTTGACAGTATAAAAAAGTTTAATTCCAACAAACCCCTTCAAAAACTACTTTTTTTTCACACCAATCAACCCCCTATAATAGTAAAATATTCCCAGTAAGATGCAGTCAAAACTACAAGAGAATGAGTTGATTTTACCTTATGAGTTGTTCAACTTGCAAGTTGAACAACTCCATTTGTGGCTGCTTCAGTCATATGTGAACTTCACATGATTCTGTGAAGTGACCTAGCTATCCCCACAAAAATCAATATAATGGACATGGCCAGAGAAATAAGTAAATGAAGTAATCAAAGTGTGACATGAATTTTAAAAATATACATGAATCGTTTAGTAGAATTAGCAAAGATTCGAGCCACAAACCCATTATCATAATGCTTGAACTGATAAGAAGACAATGACAATTGATGCAATTTTTCAAGTTGTCGAGTAAGCAGCTAGGTCACTCCATATAGTGATAGGTTATTCTCCCACTAAAAATTAGGCAAATTAGTTATTTTATTTACATATTTTTCTAGCCATGTCAATTACTAATCTTTATGAGGATAGTTTGGTCATTTCACATAATTGTACTAGTTGCATATGACCGAATCAGCCACAAATTAGATTGTGTAATTCAATTGCACTCAATTGGAAAATATTGTAATGTTATAGTCTTATTAGAGGGTGGATTGGTACTACTCAACCTTCATGGGTCAAGGTGAGAAAAGAGTGCAATTTTTTGAGGGTGTTTACTGGAATTAGCCCTATAAAAGATCTGGATAAGTACAAACTAGCAAGCAGCAACGTAAATGCAACAAATGAAATTATTCGATGGACTTCATATGATTTGCCCAAATAAATCCACCCCGTTGAACGATTGGACTAGTATTAGAGATACAATTTGGGACGATTATTAGAACACTAGTTTCTACCCTTGTTTTGCAATTATGTGTCACATGACATGCTCATTGCTAGGTGGCATCCTCGAATCTTCGCTACCGTCAAAATCAATTAATGACTTGGAATTTCAGGTCAAATGTTACCTCCAAGTCAACTGATGGTTACTGGTGACAGAATAGTCAAGCTGATGGTTCCGTTCCAGGCAACTTGCTGTAGCCTTCCCACACGTTTTCCACTTTTCCTGGCTTAAAGAATTTTCATCCTCAAGCAAAACTTTGGCTCCTATGTACGCCAATCTAAATTATAGTAGACTTTTAGCGCTATATTATTTTGACGACTGCCTTTGAAAATGATTTCCAGAAACTTCTTGTTGCACTTCCTATGCAGCGTGCTTTGCTTGCTTAGCTTCCTCACCAGAGAAATTAGCACCTGGCCGGAGTTTGTTGGGTATTACTGTCAAAATACTACATACAATCCTAAAACTTCTCCCGGCAGCCTTTACAGAACCAACGTGAATTTCGTGCTTGACACTCTATCTTCAAATGCATCTCGTACAGACATCAATGGCTTCTATAACTTCACTGCTGGCGATGAACCACCTAACACAGTCTATGGCCTCTTTCTGTGTCGAGGAGATGTCAGCAATGATGATTGCAAGAATTGCATAGCGCTTGCTAGAATCGAAATCGATAAGCAGTGCACCAATCAAAAGGTTTCTATTGTTTGGTATGAGACGTGCATGTTACGGTTTTCTAACCAGACCATCTTCTCCAGGGTTGATTCCAGTGTTTATAAGGCTGTGTACAATCCATTTCTTGTCACTGAACCGGACAGGCACAAATTTGTAACGATACTACGAAAACTGCTGAAAGATGGTGCGGATGAGCCTGCAAACAATACTAGGGGAGCCAAAAAGTTTGCTGTTGAATATGTCATCGATACTTCCGTTTTGTTTACATTGTATACCCTTACGGAGTGCACACCAGACCTGTCTGGTGATGACTGCAAAAGTTGCCTGACAAATGCTATAGCGAAACTACCTTTAAGCCTTTCCGGTAACATTCAAATAGGAGGAAGAGTAGCCTTCCCAAGCTGTAGTCTTAGGTATGAGAACTATTGCTTTTACGCATCCTGCCTGAAGGAAAACATATATGATCCTGCTCGTCCTCCTAGTTCCAATAAAGGTAAGTTCTGAAGCCCTGCTATGACCAAGTATTTCTTCCAATTTTTTAATTTCCATCTATTTATGAGGTTTACATCAGTTTCAATATAACATTCTCCTGTTTTGTTGCAAAAGTGGTTCAATGAATCTTCTCATATTAGTTCAACATTTGCTTTCTGTTACTGGATGTACTTGAAGATTGACATTGGAATCTTTGCATTCTACTTTCGCTTTCCTTTTGCTACCTTGGGATCAGGATTTTCAGGTGGAGCTATTGCCGGAATATCTCTTGCAGTAGTCGGGGTGTTGTTTTTTGCCGCTTGCGTGTACCTTGTGGTGGACAGAAAGAGGAAGGCACACAAAATATCCCCCAAATATCAATTCAACCGATCTGCTTCTGGTAGCTCTCTCTCTCTCTAAGATTACGCGTTTTCCTTGTTTTTGGAGATCGGGATGCTTTTTGAAATTATTGATGTATTTGTGATTGATTCTGATTAGAGCCCTTTGCAAGTTGCTCATGTAAGTATGAAGGGTAGCCTTGGACCTATTTCAACCTCGATTTCGCCTAATAAAAAATAAGCTAATTGGTATTATTTGAACTTTTTATGTTTTAAGTTGTTAGTTGATATTTGTGAAGTGCTTACTACAAGCTAGTATACCCACAAATGAAGTACAAGTATAGCTATTTTTCATGATTTTGAAATCAAGGGAAGATAATTTGTGAGATACACCATCCACATCGAAATAATATAGTATCGTAGGCCAATATTTAAGTAAAGTTTGAACATTTAAATCCAATTTGGTATATTCATTTTGGGTTGCTAGCGAGGACAGAGCCCAAATAATTGAACTTTGCTTCTAAGACTCAGACTACATCATGGGTCTGGTCGGGGCGTAATATTATAGTATCAGAACAAATCTCATGTGATCTCTATATAGGGTGAGATTGGATTAGTGGTATTGGACCAGGTTATACAAGAGAGTGGAGAAACTAAGTACTATGTGGACTTAAGGGTGGAAATCACTTCTAGAATCTAACACAACTAAATGGACAGTTTGTATTATAATATTGGATTGGATTTTGCGAGAACGCAGAATCTAAAAAGAAGGAAAGAATGTGATACCCATCTCACATCGGAGTATAGTATTATAGGACAATATTTGCATAGACCTTGAGCACTCAAATCCAACTTGGATATCTATTTAGTAAGAACGGAGCCTAATTAGTTGGGATTAGCTGCTGAAACTCAAGTCGCGTCATGGGCTTGTGAGCTTGAGGCGTGACAATTTGCCTATAAAGGCCTATAGATGAACATCCATTGTTGTTGCAACAAAAGCTTGCACTCACATTAGTGGAACATATTGTAATGAACATCTGTTGTTGCAATAAAAGCTTGCACTCACATTAGTGGAACATATTGGAATAGCAAGCTTGCAGTAAAAGAGAGGAATGATAATATTTTATAAGGTTCTGCTTTAATTCAAAGAGATAGACGCATGTTGGTTATGAACGCCAGACCTGATAGCATACCGTTACCTCTGTGCTCCATTGAGTAGATATATAACTACTAAAATCTTGATGAGTCATACTTTCTGAGGGCCAAGAGGTTTAAATTATAGTTCAGATTCAATTTTTCTCTCTCTCCTAACCTAAGGGTTGGAAGGCATTGATACCACGTTTAAAGTGCATCATTCAGATCACAAGGGTTGAGATTTGGAACTCATCTTCCGAAGTGTTCTTTGAGTAGCTATTAAGAGTTCAAAATTATGTCGACTCTGCAAAATGGATATGGTTGTTGTTTGATGGTAAATCTTATTTTTCTCTAAAATACAAAGATCATGGTGTCCTGAAGTGTTTTAGGCTCCATGTCCGCGTGCTTAACAACTCTCATGCTTTTTTTTTTCTTTTTTTGCCCCAAAAAAATGTACTATTTTATTCATATTCAATTCATCTGTACAATGGAGAAAGAATCCTACTACATCTGAGATACTCCAGTGATCAACACTATACACAAGTTTGTCTATCTATAGCTACTACTGCAACTATCACATCAGACACTCCATTGACAACTGCCAATTCTCTCGAATTCAAGGAGCTTTAGACGATGAAACAACCACCATTTGGACCACTCTGCTGCTAGCACTAAGAACTTGTCCAGTGCTTGTAGCAACATGTTGGAAAATCCTTCTATTCCTTTTCTGCTAAAGATGCCAAACAGTGACAGCTAAAGAGAATCTTCTGATCTTAGCAGCAAAGGAGTCTGAACCACCATGGTGACACCACCAATCTAATTCTTATTCCAAGGACAAGCACCCCCTATATAGCAAGCACAATCATTGCACTTTATCCCATACACACCTGGAGAAGGAACACTTGAAAAATAGATGTTTAATGGATTCACCTCTTGATGACATAAGAAACATCTAGGAAGTATATCAGTCACGCCCCACTTGACAAGCCTATCTACCACAGGATAAAGGCATACTTGGGAACAAAACCTCTTTCCCAAATTAATGAATGCCATTTAACTTTTCCGTCTACCTAATAAAGTTTCTTCGAAGCAGATTTAACACAAAAGACACCTGAATCACAATGCAGTCCACTTCAGAAAAGAATACTAACTCTCATCATATGTTAGTATTCTTAAACTCTTGCAGATGAACTTAATTAATTAGAAGTGTTATGGTAATGGAAACGTTGAGAGATGAGAAACCGATTGTAAACTGAGGGCAAATGCCTTGAAGATTATTCCATCATCATTGTTTTTCTCTTGCAATTAGTGAAGTAAACTACAGTCAATTAAGAAACTCTAAGGCATATTATCAAAGAATGAGCTGGTAAGCTTGAATTCTCCATTTATTTGTAGAGCTTTTCTTATTTTTTTCCCCTTAAATCTTACACTTGATATTATTTCTTTTAGAAGGGGAAATCCAAGCTAACTGATTTAAAGGAGTGCAACAAGCGCATTGTACTAGAAAACTCTAAATTCTACGTCGGTTGTAAGGTTTTACAGGAAATTGCCCACTTCCTTGAGAGCTGTAGTTCTGCCTATAATTGTGATTTTGGTAAAGCTGCTTTTTTGGAATATTTCCTATTCTCAGAGAGAGGGTCAAGTGTGTTAAGTCTTTCCACCCTGCTGCAAAGATTTCTCTCTGCAATGTCATAACAATAGTTCTTAGACTTCTTCCATCAAACTAACACAAGCAGAGAAAGATTACTGTTTTGGGGCTTCTATTATTTAATCTGCTTAAGCCAGAAGTCATTTTAGCCAAACTGTGGAGCTTGCAAGCAACCTCGTAGTCTGCACACAGAGACCTTGCGTGGACGGTGTGTAATTTGTTACGGATTTTATTTCTTTTTTGCCATTTGCATGTCATGAATCATGATCCTCATTTGACTGGGGCCAGACAGTTTTGGCAACTGTTATCTGATGCAAGCATGGTTCGCCATATCGGTTGAGTCCGCGATGACTCGCCCAAGTCATAACCAGAACGGAGGGGATCGATATGATACCGATCCTCGAATCATGGATTTAACCATATCCGAGATGACTCGTGATAACTCGATCGATATTGGACAAGTTATAACGGTTTCGGTGCATATAGCCGAGATATCGGCGAGTTGGACTGAGTTGTATCGGAGATGGAATAAACTTATATGTATGTAAGAAAAAAATAGGGAGATGAAGAAAGGAAAGAAGAGTAATTCTAGTGTGAGAGTTAACGTGAGTGAATGTGTGTGTAAGAGAGTAAAAAGAAAAAAGTAAAAAAAAAAAAAAAGGAAAGACACCACCTAGATTTGTGGTGGTTGCCGGTGGTTGTGGAGGAAACAAATAGAAGAAGTAATAATAGCAAAAAAGAAAAGAAAGTTACAAAGTTGCCACTCAATTTTTTTAAAATTTCGAACACATCCCAAAAGTTCCTTAAAGTAAAGTTAAAAGTAGATATTTTTTCCATAATCACTTTTCCTACTTTCAATTTCATCCTTATAGATTCACATTAGACTCTAAATTTAGTGTCTTATTTAACAATAATATGCTAATATTAATAGGAATACAAAGTGCTCTTACTACCATAATTATTTACTTTTAATATTATATATTCATAGTCACACTCGAGTTACTTTGTTTCAATATTGATAAGTATATATATGATAATGTAGGTATTTATCAAATCTAATTTGATGATTGTGGTTGTTCTGTTATTTTTTATTTTTAAAAAATTTTTCAAAATTTTTGGATACTCTTATGTGCTAAAAAATGCGTATCACCCAATATTCAACCTATATGCCGTGATCGATGTGGAACAACTGTGACCGTGACGCGACCGCGACACGCGACGGCGAACCATGGATGCAAGTGACATCTAATTTTCTTTCCGTGGCCAGTATGATATATCATAATTATATCTTATATTTTATTTCCATGATAATTCATTCTTCTGAATTAGTTTCAATAATCTTTTACATTTGCTACACGAAATTGGGAAGCATACAATTCTTATTATTTAAATTCAACAGAGTGAGATGTGTGTACTTACTGAATTATGTTCACTAATTTAGAAGCATGTGCGTGTTTGTATTGTTTCTTTCCTGTACACTATTCCCTCTATGCTGGTTGTATGAATCCACTGATCCTCTTCTTCTCTTTGTTGGTTGAAACCCTGAAGAAACTGCAGCTAAAGCTCCAGAGTCTGTTGATGTTGCTAAAAGGCGTTCTCCAGGCCTTGCTGGAGTGGTTGTTGAGAGATCTTTTGAGTTCTTGTATGAAGAGCTTGCAATAGCCACTAAAGATTTCAGTTTGGCTAATAAGATAGGTGAAGGCGGCTTTGGCTCTGTTTATTATGCTGAGCTTAGAGGCGAGGTTTGTTGATCTCTTTCTCTATGCGTCATTAAAAAGAAAGATGATATTGCGTGCACACATTCTTGTTCTTTCTCAGTTAAGGTCCTTGGTTACCGAATAAGTGTAAAATTGCTCACTTGATCTTGAGTGGTAAGCTGTATGGGGAATGAGCCACCTTAAATTTGGCAACTAGGGTGGACATGCTCCCCTGAGGCTCCCTAGAGGGTAATCTGATTATGTTTATTTGACTTCCCTATAAAAGGAAAGTCGATTATCAAAAAATAAAGGGTAGAGTATGAAATCAGATTTTCTTTTCGCACAAGATTGCTTTTTGTTTTTTTTTTAGCATTGTATTTTTCTTTACCTTCAATGTTTTTGTTTTCGTGTACATAGGACAGTAAAAGTCAGACCTGTGCAGACCACCCTATCTCCCAAGTCTAAAAGATACTTATGCAGGAGGTTTTGATTCCTTGACATGAAATCTCGTTTAGTGAAAGAATTCAAGATTTCTATCTATCAGCCACATCATGCTGAATTTAATGATGCCTCGTCCCCTTGAAATTCACACCACAGTCCTAGTTGTTGCAATATTTCTTTTTGCTTTGTTCATGAAATGGCACTAAGCTCATATTTTCTAGTGTGACAATTCACAAGCTTTAAAGAAAGATCGAGCAGTAGTGATTAGTGAGCGGCTAGTTTCAACAATAGGGACGTTGAGCTCCTTAACTATGTCAGGTCAATGATGATCTGTGACAATTTCTGACATGGATAATTTGAACGTTACATCAGCATTTGCAGGCAGATCCTTATGAGTTGCCCTATCGTCCAGCAGCATAAATAATTAGGGGTAAAACACCTTTATTGGTGGCCTAGGATGGCTTGGATTTGAGATGTGGGAAAGTGGGCTTTGGGCAGACTGAGGGGTGTTGGGAAAGTGGTGGCTTGGTGGTACGGTTCCAGCCATTTGCTGGTGGATGTGGGATAGTGATTTGTTGAAGGCAGGGGATCGGTGTGGGAATGGAGTTCTCCAGGCTTTGGGTTGCTTTTATTTGTGGCACCTCTCTAGTGTGCTGTTTGTTCAGTTTTGCAGTTGGGGATAGCAATGTGAAGTACTAGTGGAGAGTGCCATAAATAGGTATGATCAGCCAGGCAATGCAAAAATTTTTATTGCTTCTTTATTTTGTGTCTTTAATCTTTATAGAAGAATAAGCATGCAAGACGCATCGCATGATTTTCTTGTCTTTTCAAAGTGGCCTAATAGACACATTAGCTGAGACTTAATATAAGTTATGGGCCATGTGTTTTGCCACAATTCATCTTAAATTGGCCATGAGAAGTTACTAATAAGATATTCTGCTGTAAAATGGTAGCTGATTGTGTGGCTTTTTAACTGCCTCATTTTTGGATATATTTACTGCAACATGTAGAGAAATAATGCTGGAGTTTGAACTGGTAAAGTGAGCACCATGAAATTCTACTTCAAGACTATTTTTTCAATTTTATTGTTCATGATTGATGCCAAGAAGGATCCACGTTTCCTTGGTTCATACATAAGTAGCTTCATCATGTTATTTATAGAATTCTCAAATTATATCAAACACATCTCTGAATTACTGAATTGCTACCCATCAGTGATACAATTTAATATCTCATAAGTCATATGCCTATTTTTGGTATCCCTTGCCTTATTTTTGCCCAGTGTTGTACATGTGCGAAAAAGTTAGTTTTATTTCTTAGTTCAGGTTTCTTTATGGTAACTGCATCTCTAATATTTTTTCCTAACAAATAAACTCTCGTGCAGAAAGCAGCAATCAAGAAAATGGACTTGAAAGCAAAACGAGAATTTATTGCTGAGCTTAGGGTTTTAACACATGTACATCATCAGAACCTGGTAATAAACTATCTTACGCTTCTTGGACGCGTTTTTATTTAGTTGTTGGTTTCTAGTTTTACGTGCAGAATCGTACCACATTCACTCATAAAGTATTTCTTTTTACATGATGTCTATTCTCAATTTGATAGATATACAATACCGTATGTTTTCTCCACTTTCAGCATTTCCCAGAGACTGTGATTGAAATGCATGCATCTAATGGAGTTCTTTTCCATCATCAACTTTAATGAAGGAGGCAAACTATTCTCTGCAACCTATTTTCTTGTAACATATCTTGAGCTGCAGTACTTCGTTCAAGAAGGCAAACACCTCTCTGCAAATTCAGTTATCCGCTTATTTTCTCAAAATAAATCATAAGAAGTACTGCTGTGGACTTGAGCAAATTTTGACCTAAAACTGTGCGTATTTTCCAAGTCACAATTAGCTATGTATAGAGTTAGTAAAAATGTAAGCTCATTGTTTCTCCATTCATGTTTTAAGATGATGAGCTCATTCTAACTAGGAAAATACAGACGACAATTGGTCTAAATGTTTGCTAAATTATGGAGCACGCACACATGCAAACATGGGTGATTGCAGAAACGGCTCAAGATCACACCTCAATGAGCCTGGTGATTTAGTTAATTATTCTGATTCATTGCTTTTCTCTTTATAATTAAACCTGGCATATATGTTTATAAGGCTAAGGCATCAGACCCTACTGCAGTCCTGTAATCATGGTATTTGAACAAATCTATTCAATGTGTATCCATGGGTCGACAAATTTTGATTTAACAGAAAAATTTCACCACACAGATTAAAATTCTTTTATCCAACCCAAAGGCTAAAGCATTTGCCTCCCAGCTACTTCTTTCAGCTATTTTCTAGATTTTCTTGCATTCAATGCGTAATGCAATTTACCTATGGTTACCTTCACAACTAGTAGACCTTGTAAGCTCTATCACGTGGGAATTCTATCACATGGCCGTTTCTAGCAGCTATGCTGTTTGCATTATACTAATAATATTACATATAAAGTAGTAAGTGCTCAGACGAGTATTGCCAACTTTCAGGAAGTTTTATTTAGCCAAGCAACTATACACTGAATGCTGCTGAAACTCACATGCAGTTGGTTTTGTCTTTAAAATCTTAGTATTATTACCATATCTTTCTGTTGGACATGGGCTTAAAAAATTAGAACTTTGTAGTAAGGTCATACCTAAAGTATGTGTCATTTTTTAATTGTTTTTTCAATATGAGCTGATACTATTGGTGCTTTTGGCATTTAATACTAACCATTTGTGAGAAAATAGGTGCGCTTAATTGGATATTGCGTGAAGGGTTCCCTTTTTCTTGTATATGAGTACATTGACAATGGAAACTTAAGCCAGCATCTTCGAGGATCAGGTAAGCTAGCAATTCGTATTTGAAGTCATAAAGATTGTTTAAAGATAATTGCCAATAGTATCATCTAACAATTCTAGCACGTTGTTTGTTATGCAAGAATTCCCATGGAATTGTCAAGTAGGCTGCACGTGGGTCTGTGTTTCTCCTGTTTTCATTCTTGCACTATTCTTCTATACAGTAGCAAAGCCCCAAGGTAGGCCTCTGCAGAGCCAGATCTGTTGTAAACGCATGAGTCCTGAGGAGTTTCTAATTGAAGGGAGAAGAAGGGGGGAGGGAATGGGCAGGAGATATGTGAGAATGGGTCCTTTGTTTTGTCATCAAATCGATCTGTCTGGCTGGCATCATTTCCTATGACAAAAAGTCCGTCATATCTGCAATCTTTCCCTTAATGTTTCGTCATCTTATTGCATCTGCAGACATCCATGCATTTCTTAGGCCATTCACTATAGGTGAATATCATAAAGTAAACTGTGCGCGACATTAGAGGCACAAGTGTATTTTTCCTTTATTTACATTGATGTGTTCTTTATGAGCTGGATCTATATTCAAATTATTACCAACATCTTAAGATATATAGAAGTACGATGTTTTTAGGTGTTAATGTTTCTCATTAACAAAATCACCTTTTCTTTTTCACACTGTGGTTGTAGAAGCAAGTCTGACAGGAGCAGTATATGTCAGACAACAAGAGTGTATTTGGCATGGTGCCTTGTGAATATATAGCATAACCTAATAAACGTAAGAGATTAAACGAGTTTCAAAATCAAAACACGAGGACCAACATGGAACTGATGCAATAGGGAACACCAATGCCAATCGACAGTTGTTATTCTACATCTTTATGAACTTATTCGGATCCTTTTACCTGTTCATCTTGTTACTCACAATTTTTGGAATACATCATCAGTTTTATTTTCTAGCATTCCATATTGGAACCACAAGTTTGAAGCATTGTTGTCTGGAGATAGTAATTCTTCTTAGCAGTGTGAGTATTTGTTAAGATATCTGGATTGTCTTTCTAGGGTGGGACACACTGCCATGGTCGAGTAGGGTGCAGATTGCAGTGGATTCAGCAAGAGGTCTTGAGTACATTCATGAGCATACTAGTCCTGCCTACGTCCATCGTGACATTAAATCAGCAAACATTTTGATAGACAAAGATTTTCGTGCCAAGGTTGTATAACAAGGTCCTCATTATATGATGAATCATGTTAAAGAATTTCCAAAATTTTCACATAATTTGTTTGTTTTGCAGGTTGCAGATTTTGGTTTAGCGAAATTGAGCGAGGTTGGAGGTTCATCTTTACCCTCACGTCTTGTGGGTACATTTGGCTACATGGCACCAGAGTAAGGCTATTTTAAGCTTATTTAGTAGTATTGACATAACTGTGTCATTGCTATATCAGTACTAGGGTCTTGCAAACAATATGTGAAATTTGTTGCTTCAATGCTATATCCGTAAGCTTTCCTTTTTGGACTGAAGTTCCTTGGTACATTGATATCAAATAATTTTAACCAAGTTTGGCATATACTGTGCTAGATTGCAAACTGAACATATTTACATCCTGTTAAACCTATCTCCAGCGTTTCTTAATCCTATGGATTCCCTTATTAGGTAGAGTGAAAATTTCAAAGCCTATAGTGAACAAGGTAACTGCCTGTCTGCTCATGGTTTCTCATGTTTGATCTACTCTTCCCGGGAATTCTCCAGTCCTGGAGAGTTAGCTATCTATTTAATGTTTTTTCTTTGTGTTTGTCAATCCTCACAATGTAGCTTTTCTTAGCTCCCAGGGGATGTGTGAATGCATTCCTTTTGCCCACTATTTTGGCCTTCCATATTCTTTGCTGATGAGAAGGAAAAGGACAAGGCTTGGGCAAAATTAGACTTGGCAGAATTTCTATAAACCATTTAACTTCCAACTACTATTGGGACACGGAAATATGGATATTACTATTTGAGAGCATCTTCATTTGAAAATCACTCTTGAGCTGCATTCTTGATATATATGCTCTTCTCTCTCACGCTAGCTCTCTTGCTGACTTTGTTTCCTTGCTCTTCTCCACTTCATACTGGATGAATGAGCCTTCTGTTTATCCTACTGAGCTTCGCATCATTTCAGTGGAATATGAAATCCTTGGCTATGACTCCCGCTTTGCAAATTTTTGAGTAAATATCATTCCATCGACTCTATCTGACCAAAATAAAAAAAAATGCTGCTTTTTAGTAATTCATATCGCCCAATTGTGGTCCTTAAGAAATTAGTGGTCGTGCTAAGTTTCTAACTGCAATCAAAATGAGCAAGTGCGCCACTCAGAAACAGGAAACCTGTAAAGTGAAACTTGGGAATCTAGCTTCTTGTGTGGAGATGTACATCATAGTGTAAACTGACATTATCTCTGCAAAACATCACAATTAGCTTCATGTCTGCCACTGGTTGATTATACCTGATGACATGAAGTAGTTAAATCACCAAGGCAAATAAATAAGGACAAACTTCTCCGTTATGGTCTAACTAGAAGAGCCCTAGTTCTCAAGTAAATGTGCTAGAAACGCTTGAAGTAGGAAACTGGTTAAGTGTCTACTTGGGGCTTGGCTTGGGTGTTAAGATTATATAGCTTGGGGAATGAGGTAGATACAGTTGCACTTAGGTACAATTGTTGTAGTTGTTATACTCTTTTCATGATTTGGTATACACCCATATAACTTTGTCACATTTCATGATTTGGTGTACACTCACATAATTTTTGTTGTATATAATAAAATATAATAAAGTTTTGTGATGTGAAAAAAATACAATAACTGTGCTAACTACGCCTAAGGCCAATCGTAGCTATCCCAAATCCTGATTTGGGGTTTAAAATTTGCATATAGGGGTCAATTAAAATAATTCGTCAAGCTGGAGAAACTTTTGGCAGAAAAGTCTCACTTTTCATTGGGTTGGTCCCTTGCTGCTGTTGCCTTTTGTTTTCAAGACCAGAATTGACAAGGCTCCTTGGCTTGGAGAACAGAAAAGAAAATTCATTCTTACAAATGCCCTAATTAAAGAATTTTTAGGAAGTGAAATTCAGATGTTATCTCCTTATGATGCTCTAGAGAGGCAGCCGTCGGATCCACTTTTTCGAGTTATGCACACCCAAGGCCAAGTTTATGCAATGTTCCATTATGTGCAGAACATGAGTCTCTGTTTTGAGCTCTTGCATTGTGCTTTTATTGAGGAAAAGTAATTAAACCTATAGTACAGCAAAACATTTTGTTTATTTTCTTTTTAATAGATTTATTATAACTACTATTTGCTAATTGTCAGTATGAAAATGATGCTACATTAGATTCAAGCCATATTTAATTGTTAGGCATCAAAAGTGAAAGGGTTCCGATTTTCTTGGATAGATTTTTTAATATGTCTAGATACAGCTTTTGCACCAGTCCTGCCAGTCTGATCTTTATATTTTCAATACTTCTATTGGATATTAGATTCTATGATGCTTCTCCAATAGAGAAACAATAAGCCCCTTTTTGTTCTCTCTAGAACAAGCATGTCATTTTTCATGGATGGAAATCTTGCTGGTTTTGTCTGATGTACATTGCATGAGCAATAATAACAATATAACATTCACTCTACTTTTGTGCAGGTATGCCAATTATGGTACTGTTTCTCCTAAAGTTGATGTCTATGCCTTTGGTGTTATGCTTTTTGAACTAATTTCAGCTAAGCCAGCTGTAGTTGATGGAGGCTCTGCTACTGATCCTAAGGGCCTTGTTCGTTTGGTAAGTTTATATGCACAAGGAGGCAGCTTCCAATGCTATATGCACTCAAGCCTGATATTAAAGAGAAGAAAAAAAAAAGGAAGGAAAATCATGGCCTACCTCCTCAATTTTAGGAACTCCTATATGATTAAATCATGGCCTACCTCAATTTTAGGAACTCCTATATTGTCTCGGCACTTTTAGTCATTTTTTACAAGTGAAGTGTTACCAAAAAAAAAATGGATAGTTTCCAAGACTTAAAAATTACTCAGTGGCTGTATTTTGTCTTGTAAATTTGGGTTTCTGGGTACCTAATAATTTCGTGGCTCATATGACAGTTTGAACAAGTTCCCATGCTGCTGGATTCAAATGATGACCTCCGCAAACTGGCTGACCTGAGACTTGGGGATAATTACCCCATCGAATCAGTCAGCAAGGTAAAAAATAGTATTTGACAACTGAAGCACTTGTCCTCTTGCAACTGTGTCATTAGTTTCTTAAAAACCATTCGGTTAATTGCAGATGTTTCAGCTTGCCAAGCTTTGCACACATAAAAAACCTCAATCACGGCCGAGCATGAGATTTGTTATCGTTGCATTAATGGAACTCTTATCCTCCACAGAGGATTCCAGGATGTTTGCTCCTCATATTGAAACAGAGATCTTGAAACACGAGTATTCTACGACCAAATCTAAGTTTCTAAGATCTGAGACCTTTACAGTTACATCTGTGGAATCTGAGGCCTATACAATAGAAGATGAAATTGAGGATTAAGTCACAGTTGACGTGGACGATATGTGGCTGCTCAAATTTACTACTTTCATGAAGAAGAAAAATTTAGATGCAAAACTAAAAGTGTCAAAACCCGTGACTTGGCCAAATTTGGGTAAGTCATAATTGAGCAATGGATATAAATGGCTCGACTACCTATTTATGCCTATTTAATAAATGGGTGTACGTATTCCCAATTACTCTTATGATTCGTTTGAAATAGTATGTGTTTTTTAAAAAAAATTTCCCATGTTGTTTGAGAGGAAAGAATGGTATTTTATTGTCATTATGTTGGTAGTAAATTCAAATTTATCTCAGTAACACTTACTAAAATTTGAGTTTAAATGTATAATTATTTTTAAATGAGTTAAATGGGTGAATCGAGTCAACCCACTACTCATCAATTAAATCGGTGTAATTAGGTACCAAGTTAATGGACGGATTTGAGTGAATTATTAATAGACAAGTCAACATAATTAAAATGTGATTGATACCAACTAATGACCTACGGTGAGTAATATTTGTCGTGATGTGGCCCACTAATTGCCGCTTGCGATTTGGTCTACTTGGCAAAGGATCCTCTGTTACAACTTTTTCCTTTAAAATTGCAAAAACAATCCTCACCAGGTCTTGCGACTAATGTCTACAAGATAGAGGAGAGAATATGCAATCACAATGTCAAACTTACATTCATTCATGCCCCCCATTTGCCCAGGAATAGATTGGAATTAATAGATGGAAATGTATTAAAGATGATTCCAAATGAATACTTTGTCCATATAAGCAAGAAATATTTGCAATAATGTTCTCAGATGTATTGTATCACATTAGAAAAGTTATACTCATCAATCATTAGCAAATATCCTACTCTCTCATAAAATTAAGCTATTTAATTCATTCTATTTGTTGCCAACAAATTTGACAAAATTGATTTTATAAACTTTCGTGAATGGTATTTAATTACGACGATCTTTAAATTATCCTGATTAATGTTGTGCTTCCCGTTGGCTTAGCTTAGACCATTTTCGTTCAATAGTTTCTTTTTTAACCAATTTTTAAGTGATTAAGATCATTTTTGCAATTTCCAATTAGTTTAATTGCTTAGAATGTTCTTTCTCAGATAAATGTGGTGCTATTTGCACAAATAATTTGGACCGGCATTGAGTCTTGCTCGTTAACAGTACAAGATAACAACCATCTTAAACATATTGAATAAAAGCTTTGTCTGGGTGCTTTTACTTTCAATAGTTTTTAGCTATGATATTTTTGCATTTATTTCCAATTTTTGTTCCAATTTATGTTTTGGTAATATGAAGTTACCTATATCAGTGGTTATGTTCGTCCATTCATGGCCAATCATCCTGGTTTCTTATACATATATTACTAATCTTTTATATCTATATTGTTTCTATTTTTATTATCATTATTTTTTATTTTTCATCTCTAAATAAAGAGCAAAAACGGATTTTGAGTTGGTTTTGTTACCAATTTCTTTTCTTTTTTAAGTGTAAGTGGAAAAATTTGAATCCGAAACCTCTTACTTACACTCTCTCCCCCTATATCACCCAACTTGTCCCTCCCTACTGGTTATTGTTACCCTCACAGATTTCCTATCAAAATTTTTATTGAATAGGTTTTAGCACTAATTTATACATGAAACTAACCTATATAATTTATCCAAATAAACCGCTTGTCCTATTGTCAAATTTAGAGTTTGAATTCTGTACTTAACACTTAAGGATGAGAAAGGTGTAGAGATGGCTGGGAGGATAAAATTTAAGCATCAAAATAATCCAAAGGCATGACAAAAAGACTTCATGATTATTCTCTAAAACAACCTATGTATCTTGAATATAAATTATTACAACTTATAAAGAAAAAAACATCAAATAAGTTAGAATTGGAAGTCACTGATAATGTCCTCACTGTATAGAAATACAATGCCAAATTAACGTAAGACATAATATTTGCTTTAAGCAAAGCATTACTTCTTCTTTTGTGGATTGTTTTTGTAATTGAAAGAACATATAATTTAGTACTTTTTCGTTACCCTCATATAATTGAAAGCAATTTGAGCAGATGCTGTTATCAAAGATAATGATGAAGTTTTTATAGAAAGGGTTATATAAATCAAAAATATCAGATATCACATCATGTAAAATATATTCTTAGGTAACCAACACTCTACAACTATGAATAACAGGTAGTATTAAATTTGGACTGCAATACTAATTTATAGAGTTTTGATTTTAATCCATTAAAACATAGCAAAAAAAAAAAAGGACTTTACTAACTAATGAAATAACTCCAACATGTTATTTCAAAATTTAGGATCCATTTTTTTCAATTGCCTTTTTTTTAAGTACATTTTATGGTCCAATTGCATTAGAATAACTTTTTATTGTCTTGGTAAATAAGCATGCGCAGTAGGACCTTTTCATTTTGCAGGAAATTAAAACGTTTTCCCATTCTGAAGCGAGTAGATATGAAATTATGGGAGGAGAGTGAGAAGTTTGTAATTATATGTGTAATTCTAAATGATACTGGAACTATATAGCTGTATTTGGATAGGAAATAATTTGAAATATTATTCAAAATAATTACTGTAATGGTTTTTATGATATGATATATGTGAGATAAAATAATGATTGAAAAGATAAAAAAGTGTATTTGTGATGCAAATAAATAATTTTATAGTTTCTTTCTGCCCTCCTTTCACTTTCTTTGATGTTAACTCTTTTTGATTTGATAGGCAGGGATATCTCTTTCTTTGTCCCATTGTCTTCTCAAATGCACCCATGGTCTAAAAACAATCAAGTTCATTTGAGATTTTCTAACATTCTATGTTACCTAGGAAGCTCATTGATTAAATGTCAAAGGGCTTAATTCCTTTAATCTATGTTGTTAAATTGTCCTTTCCCCCATGAGCAGAGACTTGAGTAATTAGACAAGACTCTTTCTCAAACGCGCTCTGGTTGAATTTTTCCTTTTTCTTTGTTTTCTGATAGTCAAGTCACTGTCGATTTCCCATGCTTAGGCTGCATTTGGATTGAGAATTTGACAAAAGATTTAAAATCTTCTCAAATCCTTCAAGTTTATTTAAGAAGTATTTGATCTATAGATTACTAATTATCTAATATTTAAAATATATTTTTATAGTTGATGTATTGCAAATCCAAATGCATAATAAACAATCTAATTAACTAGAGTGATTGGATGAATTTTAGTACTTCCTCCGTCCCATTATTAATGTCATGTTTTCACTTATTGGATGTTCCAATATAAGAGTCACTCTCTGAAAGTCAACACATATTTTATTATCTTTTCACTTTGTCATTTGAAAAAGTAACTTTTTGCACCTGCCAATACGTTCATCAATCTTTCTTATTTTGAATTTCAGAATAACATTGTAAAATCACTTAAATTTACCTCATCTAAACACAATGATTACATATTCCCTTAAAAAATTGGTTTTACAAAAAATAACTCAAATTATAAGATAGAGGAAGTATCTTAGAGGAATATTCCTATACAAAGAAGCAAAAAAGAATGATTTCCATTACCTAGGCTATATCTAGCAACACCATGATGTTTACATGTTGACGAATGTCCAACCTTTTTGTTAAGAAAATATTTTGAGGTTTTTTTCCTGAATATGTAACTTAGAAATCAACTCAATTGTACTTTTTGAGAATAATTTATCTCTTAGCATTTTTTTAAGGAGATAGGAAAATGCGTCAACAAGCAGAAACGCTTGTGCTTCTTTGTTAAAATTGTGATGAATAGACATTGAAAATGTGATTTTAATTCTTAAGAAATTCAGAAATTGTGTGGAGCCACCGCTCGTTGTTGTCGGTAGAAAAAGGCCAGTGAATTAAAAAATTATTCCCCTGACGGGTCTCAAGCCCGGATTCCAACATCTTCAGGAATTACCAAGTGCTGCAGCAGATTTTTGTCAGCAGCATTGAAAATATTAGAGTATAATGTGCTTTTCGGTATTTAGGAGAATTTAAAGGCTAAATATGATTTAGGATATAAACTTTTTTTGGAGTCCACCTACAAAAAGTGACTGTAACATTAATTTTTCTTTTTTTGGAGTCCACCTATAGAAAGCAATTGTAAATCACGATATTACTAAACAATGGGAATTTCTAAAATCAAAGATATGGATTATCATTTAATTTGTTTCTGACCTTGTAATAATGTTTAGTACAGGATTTTCTTTTTTCCTGACAATTCAAGGGATGTCAAAATATTTTAATCTGTGTCTTCAATATTGTTTAATCACTACAAGCCTCCAAAGTTATAAATCTTTGAAAACTTTTGAGAATTATATTGAAGGATGACAACAAATAATTACCAACAACTTTGGAGGAACTTTCCAATACAGATGTCAAAAAAATAAAATATTTTTTAGACAAGTGATCTTGAGGCGCTAGCTAAGTCAATTAAATTACGCTTAACTTATCACATGAATACACACTCATATTTATTGTCCCCCCAATATTTAAACACTTCTTTGTTTTTTTTTTTTTTTTTGGTTCCTGTTTTTGGATGCTAGGCAATGAACCACAATAACCAAGGCTTCCATCGATCTTGAATGTCAATTAATCAACCATGATCTACATACACCGTTGGGTGAGGATACCATTAATCCTGTTGGGCTTGTTTGGTCCAGCCCATTTGGTGGGCCAAACAAACAAACAAAACCCAAATCTATATTTGATTGGTTTTCCTAATCAATATTGGTTTGGATGTTTTGGCTTCCTCAAGCCTTATAAATAAGAGGGAATAGACGCACGCACAAGAGAAAAAAACAATCAGCAAGTTTGCCAATTGCTTGGGAAAAACGAAGAGAGGAGAAGCTGAAAAAAGACTTGGAGAGAGAAAGTTTTTTGCTACTTCTTGGCCTTGATCGGATGGCGATTTGAATCCCGATTGAGACGAAATTTTACCTACGCGATCTTCTCATCAAGCTCTTCTCATCTACCGGTGTCGATTTTGGATTTTCTCTTCGTGTGGTAACATCCTTCCAAACCCACTTCTTGACAGTTGTAGTTTTTGGAAGACGAATTTATTCTAAATTTCTTTGGTTGATGTTGGTGATGTTTCTGTCATTCGGATGTTCCGAATAGACCTGTGTATGCCTATTATTATTGTGATAGTGGAGATTTCTGACTAGACTAGGTCCCGTGATTTTTCCCAATTTGGGTTTTCCACGTAAAAATCCTGGTGTCCTGTGCCTTTATTTTTCTTGCATATTACTGTTACAGTTGATATCATTGCTTGGTGATTTTGATTTATTCCTATTTTAATTAGTATTTGGGGAAAGAATGAATTGTCCTGGGATAACTCTGATATAATTTTTGCCTGTACGGTACCCCTCCCCCAACAAATCCTTTTATCGGCTGGACTCCCATTTCGAATGAGCTCACTTGGAAATTGACAGTATTCTTTATCTTCATAAAAAGAAGTAGCTAGAGTGCAAGCTCGTTTATCTTCTACCAGTTTGGGGTTAGGGCAAAAAATCTGGATGACCCTTGAACTTTTCATCACGTTGACTTTAGTCCCTCAATAATTAAATGGAGAATTTTAACCCTTCAACTTATAAAAATGTATATTTGTAGCCCTTTTAGCCAGTTTTGCCGGTTGAACAACCGAAAAGCCAATCAAATGAGATGCAATGCCTAAAGTTAAAGGGTATTTTTGTCTACACAAGAATAGAAAAGCAAACTAGAGCCCTAAACCTGGGGTAAAATTACATAAAGGAAAATTGAGGGGCTAATACTAAAAAAAAAAGAAAGAAAATGATCATCTTCTTCCCATGAACTCAAATGGAATGCTACTGCATTGCTTTCTTCTCTTCATCGGCTGCTGTCAAAAAACAAAAATCGCCGCCTTCGGCAAGTCCAATGCTTGCCGTGCATTCCTCATCTCTCCCACACATACAAACACACAATACACATACCAAATTCCATGAAAACAACCAAAACTGAACCAAAGGAAAATGTAAAGATAAAACTTAAACAAAATTATCTCTCAGTTGTTGATAGCTTTCCAACGAACTTGCTATCTTGACCAGCTTTTGACAAGGTGAAACTCTTTTCCATGCACATAAAATTCACCAATTTGTCTTTTAACTTAAGGTTCTTTTTTCTAACATTTCATCAAACATCTGATAGGTGGTTGAAAATTTGGAATTTCTTGCTCAAATTTGAACATAATCAAACCTAAAAAGTTTTCAAAGTTTTATCAACGGAAAAATTAAAAGAAAACGAGGAACAAATTTGCAGAAAATATATTAGCCAACCTTATCCATCCACAACAAATCATTAAGTAACCCCACAATGCTTTCTCCACTGAATAAATAGACGGTGGTGGTGGTCGTGGACTCCAGCAATGGCAACAACAGCGGCAGGTCCTTATTCCCTCCTCAACCTCATTTTATTTCAGTTTTTATTTTTCTACTTTTTTATTTTGTTTTTTTCTCTGGTTTTTTGATGGAAATGTTCTTCGGTTTTCTATTCTGATGTGGACAAAAGCACCCTTCAACTTTATGAGTTACATCTCATATGACGAGCATTCCAATTGTCTAACCGGCAAAACTGGCTAGAAGGGCTACAAACATACAATTTTACAAGTTAAAGGGCTAAATTTCTCCACTTAATTATTGAGGGACTAAAATCAACATGACAAAAAGTTCAAGGGCCATCCAAATTTTTTGCCCTTGGGGTTATAATAGTTTGTTTACTGTGCATAGTGACACATTATTTGCACGTAGTACCATTAATCATTGCTCAAATGAATAGTAAAGTGAAGTCCCAATTCTACATTTTTCTGTCTCTTAGGCTATTGCCTCTGCTTGTTTGGGCTTAAGTGACTTATGATCAACAAGAGCCATGACCTTCCTAGATTTTGTTTACCTCAACAAGGGCCCAATCTACTGATCCGGCCTATTTTTAGGGTTTAAGCCTCGAAAAAATGGTGAAGTGGAGAAATTAATTGCATTCTCAAATTACTGGTGAGATGATCTAAAACCCAATCTAGCCCCATTATAACATGTGCCTATAGTCATGGCCTGTAGATGTGGGTATGGGTTAGTTTAAAAAGAAAATTGACTATATCCACCCCTCCTGAAAATATTGTGTTTGGATAGGAATTATTTATCAAAAAAATTATTTGTTCGCATCACAAATGTATTTTTTTAATATTTTTTTATTTTGATTAGTTTCTTATCTTATATATATCATATCACAGAAAATGCTGCAATATTATTTCAAGTAATATTTTGAATAATCTTCTATCCAAATATTTTCAAGATATCCTACCCAAAAAAAAAGAAAGAAAATGATCTGGTAGTTTTCATTGGTACAATGTAAATACATACATACATACATATATATACACACATATATAATTTTCTTTCATACTAATAAACATCCCATCTTTTGATGAAAATAGTTCTAGATAACAATTTTCAAAGAATTAATCTATGTAAATTTAGTTTTGCTGCTATGGCGCTGGCATATTTTGTTATATGTTTGGGCTTATTCTAGTCTTAATATAACCAATAGTAATCATCTTTGATCAAGTCTAATTAATGTTCTCTTGGAAGCCCAAGAATATCAACTTCAAAAAATTCAAAAATAATTGACATTACTACTTTTAAGTTAACAGAAAGAGAGTGCATAGGGAAGACTCCAAGAGTGCTTTCCACTATCAGGTTTAGAGTTCGAATTCTGAGTCGAGCAATTGAAGGTAAGAAAGGAATGAATAGGTTTTGGATAAACCAAATGAATATTTAGTTGAGCGGTAAATATACTACAATTAAATTCCTCAATCTAGCTGCAATGATAATCCTCAGTTTCTTTGAATGTGTTTTTTGAGTGTATAATACTTAGTACTTGTTTTGAATGTATAATAGTATAGTTTTGTCCTTGATGGAGCCTCCTATATTTAAGTTACTGCTTGCAAGATAAGGTAAAGCTTGAAGTTCTAAAATGTACGGTAAAATGGACTAAATCCCGTAAAGTTTATCCCTAGTTACACTTTACTCCTCTAAACTGATGAAGTGGGAAATTTGCCTTGCCATGATATATTTTAGGATAAAAGTGTCCTTATTGCTTTAGTTAATTTTTCTTCTGATTTATTTATTTATTCCCTTTTTTTTTCTTTTCTACTACTCTCTTTTCCTTTTTATTTTTTAACTACTCTTGTATTGCTATTTCCCTCACTTTATTATTAATATTTCTAATAGTTTGCATATTATAATATTGTAGTTTTTTTAGACTTATAATTTCATTCTTACTTCAATTTGGTTATTTATTCGTTTACACTATTATGGAAATCATGACCAACTATATGCCTGCTATAGTCAACCACACATGGAAATAGCAATTTAATTGTCTAAAAAAATAATATCAAGCAAATTATCTAAAAAATTAACTATCTAAACAAATATGAGCAAACTAGAAGTTTTAATACTTAATAACTTAAAAGAATATACCAAATAGACATAGTAATTGGGAGGGCCTCAATATTTGAATTTTATTTTAAAATACATAATAATGTTTATATTGTGTTTATTCATTAAAAATATGAGTGAATTTATGTTTTGAGTGATTATTTTCCAATTTAGAGAAATTTTTGAGAATTATTTGCCGGTGTGTGGTTTCGACCGGTGTAAGCGTCTGATTTTTGTTCCGAAGTGTGAATAGTGACTTCAAGATGAAACTGAGCATATGTAGAGATATTATAGAGATATATCTAAGGTTGGACAGTGTCGGAATGAGAAAACCAGTAAAAGTTGAAGCATCGCGTGTTGATGCGACAAAAAGTGAAGTTGGTCACCTTTTTCCTTAAATCAAGGATAGCCAAGTATTTTGTCTATATAAAGCCACCAATCTTGCTCCTTGCCTTCTCATTTTTCAGCTGCAATTCTTGGAGCTTTAGAGAGAGAGAGGGCCGATCTTAAGAGAGAGAGAAATAGAGAGAGAAAAAGCTTCTTCAACTTCATCTTCTTCATCAATTTCTTAGAGCTTGAAGACAACAGTGGAAAGCTTTCATCTTGCTCTTCCTCCTCCTTGTAGCAGCTGAGAGTGAGAGGGAGAAAAGGGGAGAAAGCCGTGAGTGAGAGAGAGAAAGGAAGAGGGAGAAAGTTTCATCTTATTTCTTTCTTCTTAGCCTTGAAACTTGTGGAGGAAATCACCAAAGATCGAGTTAGATCTTGGCTTAACTAGAAGGATCTCGACGTTTCAAAGCTTCGAACATCATCCGCGGGTGGAACTACCTTAGATCCTCTTTGATCTCACTAGATCTGAATAGATCTTGAAGTATAACACTCAAAACCCTTAGTTTTAATCTTACTAGAGCTAAACTTGTCAGATCTACGGTTTATTTTGCTAGAAATGTTTATATTTGGAATATTCAAGTTGGGCTCTTGAATTCCCAACTTAGATAGCGGACTTGAGGTGACTTTTAGGTAGCGAACTTGAGGACCTGATTGTGGTTGTGTTTGTTGTTTATGAGATGAGTGCATTTTATGGTTAGAAAGTAGTATTTGTTGTTGAAAATTTTGAAGGAAAAGAGTGAGAGTTGGCCGAACCTATGCCTGGAAATTTTGACACTTGATTTCGAGATTTTGTGATGTTTCGTGGTTAGATTTTGTCTAAACAAATGTGTATTATATTTGTTTATGAGTATATGCTTTAATAGAGTTAAAATCTTGAAATTGAATGGTGGAAAATTGAGTTTTACTAAATTTTGAGGTAAAAGTGCCATTTTGGACAAATTTGAGGGTTTGAAATGTTTTGGCTAATTTTCATGAATTTTGTACATTTGAGATTTAGTGAAAATTGATTTGTACAAGTGTTAGAACCTTGGTTAAAAGTTTGGTGTTGAGTTTGAACTCAAATGAGTGATTTTGAGGTGAAATACCTCACTTTCTTTCGTTGTACTAAAAGATTAGAAGTCGCCTGGATGGAGTACATCGATAGAGTGGTTTGGTTTTGGCGTTCGATTTGAAAATGGAATCTTTTAAGATGAGTTTCGACTCAAGTGACTACTTTTCACTCGAGCAAAGTTAGAGGATTCTTGGGAAGAATTTTGATAAAATAAATGAAAAAGCTATTTGAGTTTAGTTTTTCTATTTGTGGGGCGAAACTTATTTCTGCTTTTACTTGATATAGGAAGTGGGGAAGAGTTTGAACTAGATCCTAACTTGGATTGTCAGTTGTGATTAATTGGTGAGTATTCCAATCCGTTTATAAATCAAATATTTTACTACTGTGTGAAAATGACTTGTGAAATAATTTGTTCGACTCATATTTGCAAAGATATGATTTACCATTATTTCTAAATAAAATGCTTTTACAAATGAAATAATTTATGAAGGATTTGTGAGTGTTCCAACTCCTTTTTAAATGAAAATCTTGCTATTGTTTGTCAAGGAATGATTTGTTGAAATGATTTACCGTTATTCCCAAGTAAAATACTTTTACAAGTACAATAATTTTATGAAGAGGTGTGAGTTTCAATGTTTGTTATGTGTTTATGTGAATATGATTCGAAATGTGTTAGACAAGTGATTTGATGTAAAATTGAGTTTTTAAACCATTAAGTGGGGAGGTGTGTGCTTCATCGCACTTACCTCTATAGCTAAGTCAAGTGAGGGCAATATAGCTATATTGAAAAAGGGAAATATATCACCATTTTGATGTGTAATGTGAATTGCATATTAAGGTGAATGTCTAAATGTCTACTAAAATTTAAGGTTCATTAGTATTGAATGCTAAGGTTGGCTCTTTTATAATCATGTGTTAGTGCTGATCAAAATTTCTCAAAACTTCAAAGTAGGGATATTATATCTATGGTATATGTATCATAACAAATGAATATAATTATACCAATTAAATTTTAGGCTCTAGGTTAAGTAGTATTTGCATAACTTTTTTCACTCCTAGAACTTCTCCAAACTCTCAATCTCTCCTTCCCTCTTTTTGGGACCCTTCTCGTCCAAATCTAACTGCTAATAGCTTTTTTTATCCTTCTCCTTCATGATCATGAAATTAAAACCATAAATTCAGTTACTTCAACTAGGTCATATAATTCTTTGGTTCAATCTTGTAGTCCTTCAACAGCATGTGAATGAGGCCAAAGGACATGAATTGTGGACAGATTTAGAGGTTTCCATGGCAGTGAACAACTTTGCAATGTCCATATGACCAAGTAAAAGTTAGTTTGTAATAAACAACATCTATAAGAAAAATGGTTAGTTACAAAAATTTTGTTTACTCTATAACAAGCTAGCATAAATTTCAAGTAGCTTTACAGTTTTTAATAAAATTTTCTTTTTTTGTAAACATGATTCATGGTATAAATAAGAAGGAATTAAAATTTAAAGAAATATTTCACATATCTGGCTAAAGTTGTAAGAAAGTTTTTTTTTTTTTTTTGCAAAAGTATAATTTGTTGGCATAAAAAGGGAGTAAAACATTGAATGAGACAAATAAAAAGGTTAACTATACAAGTTCTGCCCATTACATTAGGTTTTTACAAAAATTGAATATACAAAGATAAAAAACACACACTTTTTCTTGCTAATCGAAACAAAACAAAAGAAATAAAATGCAAAGGATGCTTTTAGAATTGGAAGGAGTAAAAGTGTATTACTCTTGTATTGTAATAAAAACATACTAAAAGAACTAAAAAGCTAAAGAATCTTCTATATATTTAAGAAAATTTCAAGTAGTTTTATAGTTTTTGACAAATATTTTTTTTTTGTAAATATGATGTGAAGTTATAAAAATGAGAAGGATTCAAAAACTTAGAAATATTTCACCTCTGTAAGCCATGCCTAAAGCTGCAAGAAAAAAAAATTTATTTTCTCATAAGTATAATTTTTTGGCCTAAGAGAGGAATAAAACATTCAATGAGACAAATAAAAGATTAATGAGATATGTTCTTCTCAATTTATTAAAATTAGGCAAAAATTGAATATACAAAGATAGCAAAGTGCATAGTCTTTTGTACCAATCAAAAACACAGAACAAGAAATAAAAAAACAAATGGTGCCCTTATATATATTTAAGAAAAATTCAAGTAGCATTAGACTTTATAAACCTTTTTTTTAAATATGAAATGGTGGTAAAAAGTAGAAGGAACAAAAATTTTAGTGAGCATGGAAACCTAATTTATCTTTCCATTTTCTTTTGGTAAATTTGATATGGTGACATAAAGGAGAATTAGTTAAAGATTCAATGAGCTAAAAAAAGTTTGATGATGTAAATTTTGCTTAGTTTACAATTATTGTGCACATAAAAAATTTTAATAAATATGAATGCCAGGCTACTTATTTCTAATTCTACTTAATAAAGAAAATTAATTAAATAATTGTCATTATTGGCCAATTTAACATAGAATAAATTAAGTAACAAAGGAGTTAAGACAGAAAAGAATAGAAGGTAAACTTAAGTATGAGATAAAAAAGAAAAGATAGATGAGAGTTTAGAAATAGAATAGAGAGATGAGAGTGTCTATTTGTACTGATTTAAGATTCATGAGGTGGTTTCTATTTGTTCTTGAACATTTTATAAATAAAATTAGCATATTAAAAAATTTATACATTATAACTTAACTTTCTTAAATTCATCTCCAATTCCAAAAGAAAATTTTTTGCCATTGTATTCTTACTTCTTCCCTATGCTCTTCATTTTCTAGTTCCTTCGAGGACAAAATCTATTTTATTCTTACTTCTATTCTTTTCTTTTCTCTTTAAATCCTTTTATTCCATAAAATCTATTTGGATGAAATCATTTTTTTCTTTGTTAAGGTAGCAATGGAGTAGAATTATACAGCTTTGAAGTAAATTTTTAGGGAGTTGGTTTTAATATTTTGAGAATCTACAAAATTTGCTATATCTTTAAATTTTGAAAAAAATTGACAATGCATCAATGAACCATATATATAAAAAGAAATTGCTACTGCAGTTGGATTACACATGTATAATTAAGTTACTTACTAGTCATGATCCTGTTAATTGCTTGGGATTATATTTTGTTTTATACTTCTTTTTCTCAAAACTATATGGCAACTTTGTTATAATAACTTAAGGAGTAGCCAAAGAGTAATTTTAACCAATTAAATGCATCTTTTCATGATAAGAAGCAGAAATATCCAAAGGATTTCTATGACAAGTATCTCAAAGTTTTAGGATTTTACAATTTGAAAAAGAAAAATTAAATTGATGAGGTTATTAAAGAAGAACTTATGTGTTTAATTGAGAATTTGTTTTTACTATTAAAATAGTTTAAGATTAAAATAGATTCTTTTATGCTTTAGGGCACAGGATAATAGTTGAGTTTGATATGAGTGGAGTCACTTGTAAAAATTTGAATTTTTAAGGTTAAAGTTTACATAATTGAGAGTTAGATCTTAGTGTCAACTTTATAGTCAGTCCATCACCATTACTTGGTATGCTTACTTGTGCTCTAACTGTATAAACCAGAGAAAAAAATTAAGATAGATGGCACACATTAGAGAAGTCCAAAGAAAAATACATAAAATAGTTTTCTAAATGAGCAACAACGAATATAGGATAAAGTAAGGTATACTAGCTTTTCCACTAACAATTTAGTGGATGCCAAATTCAAAAGTTTCATCCAAAATTTTAAAACTAACAATAACTAACAAAGGCACAACTCATCCAAGATATCAAAGAACCTGAAAATTCTATCCAAAAAAAAATGATACAATTAAATGACACTATAAGTGTTCTAATTTTTTAATGTACAAGTTTTAGTTAGTGAATGAGCTTAGACATAAGTATCATTGGAACTTATCATTTAATAATAGACAAATAACAAATAGTATTATCATATAGCAAGATCAAATAAATATATGCAACACTTAGTTTTTGACTACATATGTAGAAGTGCTATCATCATTAGTAATTTATCTCATGGCTCAATGTCAAAATGTGGACAACTTGAATGTTGCTAATATGTATACACCAAATCTAAACCTCAATAATTTAGACTACCCTTGTTTTGACAAAGTTGAATTATTTAAACCACTTTTTAATTAAGTATTCCTTAAAATTTTTATTAAAAATTTTAATTTCCTTACAATAGAAAATACATCAAACATGATATATATACATACAAATCTAAAATCAATTGTAATATAATAGATCTGAAAAACAACAAACATGATGTTAACTTTAGAACATCAAAATTTTACAACATTTGGGAAATGCAAATTCACATGAATGTTGTAAAATTCACATATGGAGTACCTTTTGATTTTATTTTATAATATTTCTTAACATTTAAATGATAAAGTAGTTAAAATGGTGTAATTAATTGTGTTAATAAAACCTTCAAATGTTAATGATAACAAGATTCATAGACACAATGAAAAGATAAAATTTATTATTTCAGGATTAAAGTGGGACATTTTTATATTTAGGGCACTAAAGTGTGATAAATTGTATATTTGAAGCGATTAAAGTAGGATAGATTTTATACTTTAGAAACTTAAATATTCACTTTAAAGTTTAAAGATAAAAGTAAAAATTTGAGTATAGTTAAAAAGTGCAATGTAAAATTAGCCATGCATAATATACATACTTAAAATGCATATATAGTGTTATCCCTTTATTCTATTCACTTCACTTCTACAAAGAAACTCATCAAAACAACAAGCGATGCACATGCAAAATATTATATTTCATGCATACCATTTTTGCAAAGAAATAGTTCAAAAAAAAGGAACAATATGAAAAGAGAAGAAAAGGAAATGAGAAGACAATGTTAGAAATTAGAAACTGTTTTATCTTCAATCTTATCTCAAGCTAAAATAGGATACAAAATAAAGTTAAAAGCTTTACTTAGATTTTAAGAACAAAATAGCTAAGTATAAGGGGGAAAAAAAACTTCCTAATGGCTAACTGGAAACCAAATTAGTGTGAAGACTTGAGTTATCTTCCTCATTACTATCTTAATTTATTTTTTTCTACTTTCTTTTCTATGAATAAAATTAAAAGTAAAATTATTATAACCTTCACTATTGCCTTATATTCACAAATTGTAAGTAAAATCGATAACTTTTCAATAGATCTGAAGGTATAATAACATTATCCACAAATTGGAAGGATCATAAACCACCCAATAGAACTAAGAAATCCTAAATTAAGTGGGATCTATTGAAAGATTGAACTTTATTTTTCTATGGATAGAATTCAACAATTGTATACATATGATATATTAATGTTCATTGTGGGTTTTAACCCAACATGAATTAAGCTAGCTGAAGCTCATATTTATTTAGAATATTGAGCTGATTATCGTTGGATATGCTTTCATCTAGACTCTCTACTAACTTGACCGGAATCTCTAACTTTGGGCATTGTTGAAAATCTAACTCATTGTTTTATGTTAAGATTAATTACATTTACCTCTCTTGAGATTCGACCATACTACCAATCAATTCTCAATGTTTAGCTAAATTACATCTACCTCTGTTGTCAAAAACTACCGTTTTTAATTCAAATGGTTGCTCTCTAATAAGATTGGTTGCTATTTAACTGAGTTAAGAAGAAGATCTTTTTTGTAAAATTTTACTTCAGTCCATTAATCTTTGTAATTTTGGTTTGACCCACTTTTTATTGGTATACACAAAGTGGTAAAAATAAGAAAAAAATGAAGAGTTGTCGTGAAAGTAATGTTGGTATTTCACTTACAACTGGTAAGACTAATAGTTTCTATCCAAATTTCACATCAATCCAGAGTATGAAAGAGTCATATGAATATGCTAAACTATGAGGAGTTTATTTGAGTTTAGTTTAAACCATAGGGGAGTTTTATATATTTTATCTTATTGTTGAAGATATAAGTTATTTCTGTCTTCTCTATATAAATGATATATTAATCTTCTGAAAAAATAAGAAAATCACAAAAAATATTTGAAATAGCCTATAAGAAATTCAAAGAAAATGAAAGCATTCTCAGCCCCAAGAAATTTTAAGTGGAAAAAAGAGGAAATTGATTATCTTGAGGTTGTTTTAATTTTTAAAGATATTGTTCTATGGTGTCACGTCATCACAAAAATAATAAGTTCTTAGAAAAATTGAGTCTTTTAACAAATTACAGAACTTGGTTTGATTGCATACTCATGGAAAGCAGTACACTGAAGATTTATCTAGATAGAAAAACTTGTGATAAATTGAGAAAAACTAAAAAAGATTAGAAAAGTTTCAACGCCCAAATAGAATGTATAGAAGAAGACACAAAGAGATTGAAAAAAATTAAAACTTTCTTTAAACTTAATTTAAAGGTCAATTTTTCTACATGAATTGATCTCTTAATTCTAAAGACAAGTGTTTCAGATATGTTTTGGGGAACAGTACTAAAGACCATACAAATATCCTCTCTAGTGAAGAAAAAGGCCTTGCAAAAATACTAAAAGATATGTTTAAAGAATTGATTTGTAGATATAATTCAGCAAGTTGAAACCAAATGAACATAATTATATAATTTTGAAGAATAACTTTTAGCCATAATAAATCGAAGTAAGAGATTTGAAATAGGAAGAATTGCTGTTTGGTCCTTAATGTTTAGCATGTGTACCAAATTAGACTCTAATGTTTCAGCCAAAATAAATTGGTCCCTAAAGTTTCTAGATTTTAGATAAGTTTAGGACAATTAATGGAAAATTGCAATAATAATGATCAAAATCAAATTAGGGTTAGTGAAATGTATGGAATTCATATTTTTTAAATTGCTAATTTTTGAAGATTTGATTAATATGACTACTCAAGTATCAAGTAGTTATAGTTAGAGGTTTTAAAATGCAATAAAATATAAATTGAATTAAATATATGACAAATGTGCTCTAGATGCCTATAAAATATAATGAAAAGACTTAAAAGTATTTCTTTATTGAATAAATTACAATCAGATGACAATTTACAGATAATATATAGTATAAAAAAGAAAAAGCGAATTCTAGTATTAATATAAAAATTTAATATTGTTACTACTACTCTGTTATACAAGTTCTTGCATGATTATGTACGTAGGTCTTAAATTGTTATAGTTAGGAATTGTAATTATAAAAACTAATGAAGGTAAATACCAATATAAATGCTTTTAGGAATTTTTTAAAAAACTTTATTCATTTTTTTGTTGTATTTGCTACCTATTAAAATCCAAATTTTCACTAATAAAGTTTTAAGGTATCTATTCTAATATTCGTGTACCTTGATGACTATTGAATAATTCAAATAATTTACAAAGTAGTGATTTCATGTCAAACTCAATTGATTACCTATTAAAATGGAAAAAGCATTAACTTACTTTGCTTGTAGTATGTATAGCTTATATTGTAAAGGGATATTTAATTAATCTATTTAATTGTTACTTCAAAGTGAAAAAATGATACAATTTGATATCAATTAATTATTAGTAATGCAAAATAATAATTACATATCTTATACCAAATCTAAGACCAAGTGTGCAAAAGAGAAGAAGTATAAGAAACTAATGGTATGAACAAACAAAATAAAAAAGGAAAATTTGTTTAATTAAAATTTCTATATCCCATTTTATACAATTTCTTTTTTATATAGTAATACTCTTGATATCACTATTTAAAATTTAAACAGCTATGACAATTAAAATTTCAAACATTAGAGACTAAAACTATAAAGTTAAAACTGTTGACTAAAGGTAATTTACTTTTGATCTATCATCATTGTTGACTTTTTTTTTTAAATGTCTTAAATGTGCCTAATATCAAAAACGTTGAGACTAGATTTGTTTTGGCCAAACAATTTCAATTTTCCTTTTCAAATTTATTTAGCTACTATCAAACTTTTAGTAAGAATTGATAGCAAGGCGGTTGGAGACCTTATAAAAAGAAAGAAAGTTGATAATAACTGTAGAAGGATTCCCTATTATTTGATCACTTCCATTTAATATATATTTTTGTATGTTTATTGCTCTTTCCCTCATTTGTCAACGAATGAATATGAAAAAAATTGGTGAGATCATTCATTTATAAGTCATATGTCTCTAGATTAAGATATTCATGAGATGTGTTCTTACCTAATAGTCTAATAGCAAATCAAATTCTAGAAAATTAACCATCTACCTTCGGATTCTAGTGCCAAACAAAATAAAACAAGTACATTTTGTATGTTATATTTAGGGCAATTAAGTCAACATAGAGACTATTTTCATTCTATTCTACTTTTTCAATATGATTACACCAGATACTGAAAAAGAAATTCATATTCCATTCTAACTTGAGTTACCTAACATTGGAATGATAAATCATTTCCTTGCTCATTTTGGTAGAAAAGTTCTGAGCCACTCGTACATGCCAAATGAGGGGTAAGATGTATAAAGAAGGTAAAAAGGCTTTTCCAATATAAAGGAATATTAGAGCTTATTCATGATAAACTCCATTAAGAAGAGTATAAGCCAATACTCTAAAAAATTTGGAAATTCTCCATGCATCATCCGGATAATCACACAAGAAAATTGAAATTCAATCTGTACCACATGGATGAGGGTAGCTAGAGGAATCAATAAATCTGCTAAGAGCAACGGATTGGAGATTGGTTAGAAAGACTACTAGTCTTCGATGAGATTTTTAAAACTAAAGAATTTTATTCAAATGATTAAAGATGTTTTGGCATATGCCTATTAACATGAGGGAAGTTGTCTGCTCCATATATTTGTGCGGCTTAGCAGGATAGAAAGACCGTAAAAGATTTCATGCAGGCTTGCAAATTTGGAATTTAAGATCATATTATTAAGCGACCCTATTTAATTCAGACGGGAAAGTTTTCCTTATGAAGCTAAAAATAAATTATCAACACATTCCCTATATATAGTTGGAATTGTCTCTTTGTACAAACAATTTGCTATAATGTTTTGAACAGCCGAGATCACTTGGGAAATATGGATCCAGTGTTCAAAAAAGATGCTAAAATTAAGGTATTCATGACCACGTCATTTTAGATGAAAGAATCTGATTAGGAAGAAAGCATTGAAAAGCTCGTAGTAAATATTATCCAACATAAGAGGTGTGGGTATGTTAGGAAATTGGCTTAATTTCTTTTAGGCAAATTTCTTGTTATGTGTGTGAAGTAATTAGTTTCCTAATTGGTTTAGTTACTTGGAGTAGTAGTCAAGGAAATTCCTATTTGTATGGGTTTAGGAATTAGAAGTTATTTCCTATTCTGTTTAGAATTGGAAACTAGCAGTTATATCCTGTTATTACTTGTATTGGTCAAGTAATATGGTCTATAAATAGGTGGGGTTTGGCATACTACAAGGACACACAAGGGGGCACACAAGGGGAATCATGTAATCTTATACATGGGGTGAGAGAGGGTTCTTGGGGGGTGAGAGAAATTATACAAGGGATTGGGTTTGGGTTCCAATTGTATTCTTGTATGGGGTTTTTCTCTCATAATAAAGAACGGGTTTTCTCTCCGTGGACTTAAACTCAATGGTGGAGTCGAACCACGTTAAATCTTGTGTCGTTTATCTTTTATGCTTGTGACTTGTTTATCATTAAATTGTTGTGTACTTGATTTCTCAATAGTCGTATATTCTGCGTCCGGTTCCTAACAAGTGGTATCAGAGCGGGTTCGTGATTGAATCCTGATGGACTATTGAGATCAAGTGGATTGGTGGTTTTACCAATTCAACAATTTAATGGATGAGATCCTTGTGTCAATGGCTTGGCAAGCAGCATTGAAGGTGAAGGATGAGAAGTCAGAAAGCATGGAGATTCTTGACGGTGAATCTTGGCAGGTGATTCAAGGGTTAAGGAAAAGGTGGAGTCCAATGTCAATTTTGGACATGAACTGGTGGAGACTTTCTCACAACTCCAGCAGTTGATACTTTATCCTGGTGGATTTTTAGATTCGGATTATATTCTTTAGGTGGTGTGGCATAAGTCCTAAAAAAGTAAAGGAATCTAATTTCCAGTCGCTAGAAGACTCTGATAGCTACGAGATTTTCGTTGAAGGTGGAGTCTTGGAAACCACACGTGGCGAGACAATCCTGAGGATGGGAAGAAGTATGGTAATTTTATCACTTGGTTACCTCAATGGTCACGAACAAATAAGGGAATTCCAAGTTGCAAGTGGTGGTGAGAAGAAATCCTGCGGAAGAGAAATGGTGAATTGAGACACCTTCTCGCGAGTCAACTGGAGGTTGAACTCGGGGTAACTACACATGTTCATTTGCCGATTGAATCAATTGGTGTCAGGACTGTATTGATTCAGATGTGTAGTTCGGTACCATATTACATGGTAGTTGAAGGCAAATAGTTGCTAAAAGAAATATTCACCAAGGTGGAGATTGTTAGGACATTGGCTTAATTTCTTTTAGGCAAGTTTCTTGTTATGTGTGTGAAGTAATTAGTTTCCTAATTGGTTTAGTTACTTGGAGTAGTAGTCAAGGAAATTCCTATTTGTATGGGTTTAGGAATTAGAAGTTATTTCCTATTCTGTTTAGAATTGGAAACTAGCAGTTATATCCTGTTAGTACTTGTATTGGTCAAGTAATATGGTCTATAAATAGGTGGGGTTTGGCATACTACATGGACACACAAGGGGGCACACAAGGGGCATCATGTAATCTTATACATGGGGTGAGAGAAGGTTCTTGGGAGGTGAGAGAAATTATACAAGGGATTGGGTTTGGGTTCCAATTGTATTCTTGTATGGGGTTTTTCTCTCATAATAAAGAACGGGTTTTCTCTCCGTGGACGTAGACTCAATGGTGGAGTCGAACCACGTTAAATCTTGTGTCGTTTATCTTTTATACTTGTGACTTGTTTATCATTAAATTGTTGTGTACTTGATTTCTCAATAGTCATATATTCCGCGTCCGGTTCCCAACAGGGTATGCCTATAACAGTCGATATGATAAATATCTTGCTGGATATCTAGGAGAGAGGCATCAATCCGATGAAAATGCCAATGCAGCAGCAAAATTTTGGGCTAGAAATGGACTCCCCCACTTGTTACAATATTGATCAGAAGATGGTGGAAGGTTGAGAAAAAGACAATTCGACAAAAGTGTAGAGGACCAAAACAGTAAATCTAGCTATTACTATCAGTTTTCTTATTCAGATCCCTATTGCTAGTACTACTAGTAATACTAATCAGCATGGGTGTGTGTGGATAGGAGATTATTTGAAATATTATTTAGAATATTTATCGTAGCACTTTTTGTTATGTGATATATGTCCGATAAAATAGTGAATGAAAAGACAAAATTATGTATTGAAAATTGTGTTTATAATACAAACAAATAAATTTTTCTACAAATAATTCCTATCCATCAAAAGTTTGCCAAGTCAATTCCCAGTGTAGCAAAGGCTGTGATTAGACTCTAATTTGACTAGTCCTGTTTGGCTGCGGGGATTGATTAGTTGTCCAGGACATATTATGTGTGGATTGGGAAATTCCCAAGGATTATGGGTCGTTTGTAACATGGAGCATAAGGGATTGAGATACTTTGGAATCTGTGGTTGATAAAAATGATTTGACTGCTGATATGGTCAGGAGGTACAATTACAAGAGAAGAGTTTTAGATAATTGGTAATCATGATAGATTTGATGTTTAGTGAAGATTGAACCTTACAGGTTTACCGAATTAATGCAAGAAACTTGGATTTTATGTGATTATTGTTGCCAAAGAGTATGAATGTCCTCCTCAAAAGATATAGGAATCTGTTCCCTAACAGTTCTAAATAATTTCCAATAGGATTGTAGAATTATCCAACCATCCCAATTGAAGCACTTTTTTTCAATATTAGATGCATACTTCTTTGAAAGTGTATGATTTTTTTTTGGGGATATATATTGTCACATGTTAAAAATTGATACCGTGAAATAGATGGCCAAAAAAGTTGTTGGTCATTATAGCATTATAGCAAGAGAATGGGATTACCAATCGAATCTACAAAACTAATATTTTTGAGAAGGCTCACTTGGACTTTTACAGAAAATCTTGATTTTTGTTTTGTTTAAGGGTATTTGTATTGATTTTTGAATGAAATATCAAGTATTTTATGTAATGCTGCCAATGCTTATTCTACAGCATATGTACTTCAGAGTTTTAAGATAAATCAAATTGAAATGCACACTTTGCTCTCCCAACTTCCCCAGTTAATCCCTACAAAGATGTCCTACAAAATTAACTTTTCTGTGTACTAAAACTTCTACGAGACCTAACATATCTATGCTCATAAGGATGAGGTTTTGAGGTTGACTAGGGAAAAAATTTAACTCCTAACAACATGCAAGATACAGCTGTTATTTTACGCTTTAGTCTTTTTGAAACTCAGATCATAGAGCTATTTGGTCAACGTTAGTGGTTAAAGATTAAAGGTTAAACCAATTAGATCGGTGCCAAAAAACCCAAAAAAAAAAAAGAAAAGAATGACGTCATCATTATGACATGAGTCTGTAGTAATCATACATGAGGTAGAATTACATAAAAAATACATATAAGAACACCGCATGGTTTTTTTTTTCTTAATTTAAGATGCAATTGGTGATTTTAGAATTAAATTTTTTTTTGATTTGGAGAAACTATAAAAATTGAGATTGTAACTGCAATTAAAAAAAATTCATGAGAACATTTGTAGTTATCCAAAATATTTCTTAATTAAAATGAACAATTCTGATAACCAAACTAAGGTCAAGAGATTTCAAAAAAAAGATAAATAACCACAGAACAATAAAAGCTAAAATAAAAATAAAGGTTTGACAATGTCTCTCAACACGCATCTTTTGAAAAATGTGGACCTGACATTTACTCGATTATTGGTTCGACCGATCGAGCAGACCAGTCCGTTCAATCTTATGGACACTGTATTAGGGGTGTGCATAACAGGTTCACACCGAATTGAGAACCGATTTTGAATTAAATTTGGTAATTCGAATTCGGTTATTTGGTAATTCGGTACCAAATCGGTGCGAACCAAATTCAGTGAATTCGAATATGGTATGAAATAGGTTTTGAGATTTTGAATTTGGTTGCGATTCAATTAGGAATTGAAAATGAAATCGGGTATAGGGTAATGTCAATTGAATTACCTTATTAAATTTAAAAATCATATTATATATATATATATATATATATATATATATATATAATGTACTATCCTAGTTCTAGTATATACTATATATGTATTATTATCTTAGTATAGACTATGGATGTATAAAAATAAATAAATAATAATATATAATTATTTACAATATATTGAACTAGTGATGTTATTCTATATTTCTATCTTAGTATTTGTGAAAATCACTATTAGAATTAAATAATACATAGTATGACTTTAATAAAATGATAGTAATATCTTAATCCTTTCATACATAAAAACTGAACATATTATCTATTAGAATTAGATAATACATAGTATGATTTTAATAAAAGGAAAATACTTAATCCTTTTATACATAAAATAAAAGTCAAGCATTAAACTATATAAGAAACAAAACAATATATAAATGGAATGCATTAAGTAATTTGTAAATTATAGGTGATTAAGTTAAATGAGATGTCACTAAATAACTAATCACTGATTCATTGTACATCATATGTTTGTACAATTGTACTTTGTAGAGATTGTTAGTTATAACAACTATCACTTATTACTAATTATTAAGTAGTAAGTAACATTGAGAATTCAACTTTGTATTTGTTCCTTAAATTGATAATTGAGAATTCAACTTTGTATTTGTTCCTTAAATCACCAATTGAGAATTCAACTTGCAAGATATAAACTATAACATATAAGGGAATCAAATCACTTTGAAGTGTGAAATATTACTCATATGTTTGTACTTTTAGATTGTAAGTTAAAATTATAAATTATAACCAATAGCACTCATCACTTGTTATTGTAAATTATATTTATAATGTGAGCGAGTTTCGTTTTGATTTGAGTTAATCACTTTTTATTTATGTCCTTTACATCATTGAACAATGATTCAAGTCATATAAATAGGTATATATGATCAAATAGGAAAATGGATGAGCTAGGCATCCCAAGTATTCGTAGGTTTAACAAATAGTTAGTAGAGATGGCTCACTAGCTCCTGATATGGAAGTTTGGCAGGCCTTGTAACTTGTTACGATCTCAACATTTGGCAATAAAGTGTAACTATTTGTAAAAAAAAATAAATAATAATAATAATATTAATATTAAACTCCAAATCGGTTAGTACCGATTTAGTAATCAAATATCAAATTGAATTGGTGCAATTATTGATTAATGCAAATTGGAAACGGTTTGCATTTTCATAAGTGAACTAACGAATTCAATTAACCGAATAACCGAATATTAACCGAATGCACACCCCTACACTGTATAGGTCTACTACACTCAATGGTTTTGGAGCTGATCTCAGTTTGTATGGTACGGTGACTTAGCTTGTTTATTGTTAGTCCATTTTTAGCAGTTTATTGGGTTCGTTTTATTGGGGATGCCGTGGGATCTAGGAAGATGCTACTCTCCAGTCACAGTATGGGGAGAAGACCGGTTGATTTAGAAAATTTTTGTGCCACCGCTAAAGTTCAACTTTGAGAGTGCTTCTTTTTTGTTTAAATTAGGGTTAATTTCAGAAACCTCTCCCAAGGGTCATCCTAATATCATTTGGGACCCTCCAAGTTTTAAAAATCTCATTTATCTCGCTTATCAATATCATGTGACTAGATGTCCTATTAGAGGCATTAAAATGACAAAGTTACCCCCAATATTTTTGTACTTTTTTGAAGTAGCACAAGGTTGGGAAAAGATTAAAAAAAAAAAACCCCCACAAGCTAAAATATCTAAAGACAAATATTAAGAATGTCATCTAGAATATTTTTCTCTCTCTTTGTTGCAAAAATCTTTGCTTTTAATATTCATCTTTTTCACAAATCGATCTTCTAAAATTTTCAGTCTAATTTTCCTATTTGTGGTAAAATATTTGTGTTTCTTTGCTGCAAAATCTTTGCTTTTAATTTCCTCATTTTTACGGCCAAATCTCTTGAAACTTTTTCCTTGTACATAATAATATTCTCTAATTATGAAATAATTAAATTTATTATTTATTGCACTTGCACCTTCTTATATACTAAGTTTAGTATTCCACCTTATTTGTCCTTTCTTTTTTTTAAATTTCAACATTCATAAATCAAATTGCACAAGGGTAAAAATGGAAAGATAATATAACCTCTCTCCTCCAATGCATTTTTTAATATTACTTTTACACATAAGGGGTGACAATGTTACACAAGTTTTCATTCAAGAGGAACTATGTGAGATTTTTGGAACTTCAAAGGTGTTAGGTGATATTAGGATAAAACTCAGGGAAGGTTTTTGAAATTTACCCTTTAAATTAATCCTAGAAAACTTTTGTGTACTTTATTCTTCACTTCTTTGAAGTCGTCACAGAAATAGACTCTAATCTCAACTCTCACGAGGGTTTTCATAGAAGTAAAAGTTGCCTAAATCAATTTTCCTAATACCGATTTCCAAAGGCAAATAAAAAGAGCAATATGTCTTGAAAATTGATTCATTTTTTCCTTTTGGTAATAAAGAGCACAAAAATTGATTTCAATGTTAAACTAAATAACCCCATCTACTCTCAAGTCTCCAACAGGTGCAGCAGTGATGATATAGTGTTGACTAAAAGACTAAAAGAAAGGAAGAAAAAAAAAAGGGATGATATAGTGTTGATTACTTTTTTGTCCAACAAGTGTGAAATCACAGTGTTAACGGGATTCTAATCAAAGCTCTAAAATAACTAAAAGGAAGGGTAAAAAAAAAAAGAAAAAAAAATGGTCTATGTACCCGAATAGATTAAACTAATAAATGTTGCCTCATTAAATCAAACCTAAAAAATAAAATTTTTGATGTTGTTTTTGTTTAGGTAGTGGTGTTAAAATTCTTGCTCCATCAGTAACTATGATGAATGTGTCTAGACTGTGATTTTGAAGTTTAAATGTAATCTCGTACTCTTCAGTGAATCATTCATCAATCGGGTAGGTGAGTGTCAAACAAGTGTAAACTTGGACTTGTCCTATGAAGCTGGTCTACTATGCCTGAGTATGTTCTTTACTTGTTTGACACGCACCTACCAGATTGATGAATGATTTAGTGAATAGTACGATATTTACATTTAAACTTCGGAATCACGGCGTCAGTCGTGTTTCACAAAAAACATGTGCTATCTCTTTTTTTTTTTTTTTTAATTCCAGGTCCCAATATTTACTAAATTACTATATATTCTTTATGAATATCTCATTTTAATCCTTTTTCTTGTCACTTTAAGTTCCAGCAATTACTTACAGGGTAGAATATGGAAGGTAACAGTAGAAAAATATAAAAAGAGCTGAAAGTTAAAAACTTATTTTTTTAGTTAAATTTTATTTTTTTTAGTCTGTTACTTTTTGTATTCTACCCCGTTAATAGTGTTAAAACTTAAGGAGATGTAGAAAAGAATTAAAATAAGACATTTGTAAAGATGTATGATAATTTAGTAAATGTTAGGACTGAAAGTGGGACAAAAAATTCTTTGCGTGTTTGAGGGCCTGTATTCAAGAAAGACTATGCTATCATCAATTTCAACCTTGGCAACTACCAGACTTGGAGGGTTTTAATGCTGTTTGAAGGTTATTCTGTCAAACGGTGATAGTCGAATTAAAGATTCGGAATAGTCTAATGCCGATTTTCTTTTGCACATGAAATTTCTGTTGAATGGACGTTGGTCTAGTTGGATTCAGAATCATTGACGAATATCGCAAGGTTTGATTTGAATTCCCACTTTCACCATCAATTGAAGAATATCCAGTCTAGTGGATGTATGTCGAGAGAGAAGATTATTTAGCCAAAATTTTTCTTTGAGAACGATAGATTCATACAGAAAAAGAATAAAAATATTATAAAAGTCTGCAAATAATACCGGGTGGTAAAGAAAAATCCAAACAAAATTTTTATTGTCCAATTATAACGTAATAGCAGGAGAATGGAACTTAACAATCCAATGTGTGAAAATAACATTTACAAAAGGCTTACTTGGACTTTTACTTCATCAAGAGCCATAAATTTGAGAAATTTATTAAGGGATATTTGTTTTGAGTTTTGCATGAAATATACAATATTCTATCTAGTAGCAATGCTTTTTCCGCAACTCAAGTACCTGAAAGTTTCATGATAAATCAAATTCACAATGTCCTCTCCCAAACTTTGCCTACTAAGACATCTTACAAAAGTAACTTTTCTGTGTAATAAAACTTCTATTATGACCTAACTTATCTAAGTTTGTAGGGTTTAAAAGTTGGGATTAAACATGAAAAAAACCTAATCTCTAAAAACATACAAACATAACAGCTATTTTACACTGTAATCTTGTCTATAGAAAAAGAAAAACTTTCTGGACGAGTCCAATGTTTTGAAGTTTAGATCATACTCGGTCAAGATTAGTAATTAAGGATCAGGGTGTTTAACTGGTTAGGTACCAAAAAACCAGAAAATGGAATGATGTTACCACTGTGAAATAAAGGATGTATCATATAGGAAGTTATATAGAAAAATATCTATAAAATGTACCCTACAATAGTTAAAATGCAAAATAATAAGTCTAGAACTAAATTTAAAACATGAATTTGAAAAATTATAAAAATAGCGATTATAATGGAAATTCAAAAAAAAATAGAGAGAGAGAGAGAGAACATTTATAGTTATCCAAAATATTCCACAGTTGAAAATGAATACTACTAATGTTTTGAATATCAAATTAAGGTAAGGAGAATCCAAGGAAAAATTAATTAACAAGAATGAAAACAAAAAACACACAAAAAATGAAGAAGTCTTGGTTGACCCGACCTGACATTTACCCATTTCTTGGTTCAATCGATCAAGAAGACCGATCCGCTCAATTTTAACAAAAATGTATAGGTCTATCTTCTCCTTCGCATTGCACCAACATGATACCTTTTCCTCCCAATATCTTCCAGACTCAGCTTAATTGGCGTTATTCTTTGTTTAGCATTTCTTTTGGGTGCATTTTTTTTGGGGATGTGTCGGATTTAGGAACATGCTATTCTTTAGTCAAGGATTGGGTGAAAAGATGTTGGTTTAGACAATTTTATGCCACAGCAGAAGTTCAGCTTCGTGACTGCCCCTTTATGCTGAAATCAATCCTAAAAGCTTTATATGTCTTTGTTTGGATTGAGAGATTTGATGAAAGATTTGAAATTCTTTTATATTAACTTTAATTATTAAATTATTTAAGAGGTATTTGAATTCATGAATCATAAATTATCATAGTGTTTGAAGTGTATTTTGATGATTGGTGAATCATAAATTCAAGTGTTTCTTAAATAATCTAAACAACTATAGCGATTTGTGATTTAGATAGATTTCAAATTTTTTATCAAATTTCTCAATTCAAATGAAACCTATGCGAGTGTCTTTCCATTTTTTTTTTAGTCATTACAAAAATAGAGTTTAAACTCTCATAATTTTCATGAAGAGTCTCTCAACAGATCCTAATATAAATAAAAGTGCCATATAATATATATTGAAAATTATTTTTTCCCCTCTTCGTAATAAAGAGTGCAAAAATTGATTACAAATGTAAGATATAAAAGACTAAAATCTAGAAAGAGCGAGTCAACTGATTCACTGCTGACCGGATCATAGTCAAAGCTCGAGAAAGACTTAAAAACGTACCGAAATAGATTAAACTAAATCAATTCAAATTGGCAAAAGCCGGCGTCGCTCCCTTCCCTCTCCCTCTGTTTTCTCGAAAAGAAGCACCAGCAGCTGCAGCACCACTCTTTCTCCAATCTCACATGTTTTCACTCCAAATTTCATGACGTTGTTCTTCATCAAACCCAGAATGATAATAGCCCTTTTACTCTTTCTCTTTGTCTCAATCTCCCTGCAAACTTCCCAAGTCAATTCCCAGTGCACCAAAGGCTGTGACTTAGCTTTAGCCAGCTTCAACGTCTGGCCAGGCACAAACGTAACCTTAATCGCCAAAACGTTCAGCGTCCCAACTTCCACTCTCATCTCCTGGAACCCGCTCACCATACCAAACGAGTATTTTGTTCTTGCAGGGAATAGAGTAAACATCCCTTTTACTTGTGACTGCATCAATGGAACTTTCCTAGCTCACGTCTTCAATTACAGGGTTTCATCAGGGGATACTTGTGATCTAGTTTCGTCCCTGTATTACGCGAATTTAACGAGTGCTTCCTGGTTGAGGAGGTTTAACAGCTATCCGGAGAATAATATCCCAGATACTGGAGTTCTGAATGTTACTGTGAATTGTTCCTGTGGGAATGAGGCGATTTCCAAGGATTATGGTTTGTTCATAACTTGGCCTATAATGGTTGGGGATACTTTGGAGTCTATAGCTGCTGCTAATAATTTGAGTGCTAATTTGTTCAGCTGGTATAATCCAGCAGCTAATTTTACTGCTGCGAATGGTCTGTTGTTCATCCCTCGAAAAGGTAAGCTTTTATAATTAGATGTTATCAAATTGGATTAATCTTATATGCTCAGTCATGTGCAAGATTTTTTTTTTCCTTGCAAATCCGCAATTTGTTAATGTTCTTGAGGGTTTATTTGCCCTTCTGCTGCAACATCGACAAGTCATAGAAGGGAATCAAATTCAAATTCCGGCTATGTGGTTGATTGTATCACATTGGCAAAACTCATAAAACTTAAGGGCTGAATTAGCTCAACTTGACAATGGGGGGCATTGTACCGAAAAAAACAGGACAGTGAGGTGGGAAAACTGAGAGAAACTTTTGGTTTTTGGGGGGGAATTTTGTACTTTCTAATAGACGTTAGGCACTAAAGTTTAGCAGCCTTATATTTTGGAATTTTTACTTTCCAAGATTCCCAACACAAGATTATGTCTTCATCAGCTAAAGGATGATTCTAGTTTCTTAACCTAAAAGAGATGGAACTTTGGGAGCAGCACAGTACTATTAACAGACCTGGATGTGACTATAGTGTTTTAAGTGTGACAACTAACTGAAGATGCTATATATCAATACAAAGCTGATCTTCACAAGAATTCAATAATGAGATATACTGCTAAGATCTACCATCCTATTTTGTCAAATCATGGTGGAAATTTGTATTTGTTTACTGAAAACATTAAGTTCTGAATCCATGAATAAACATGTATCACAGATCCTGGTGCAAATGATTTGGAGATTTAATAGAATGATAACGAATCTTAACAGTGGACGTTTCAAGGGGAAAATGTTAACATTTTGTCTACAAGTTATTGTGACTGATATGTGAGATGATATGCATAAAATCTACAAGGCAATTGATAGCATTGCTATCTGATAATTCTACGATTTTTAAATCTATATGTGCAATACATTTGATGTGCTGTTATCAAATATGAGATAGCCCATTATCTATTGAATACACATGGACTATAGAATATATTTTGTATTTTTTTTTGGTTTATATGTAAATGAAATAGCTCGGCTGTATTTCTCTGTGTTGATTTTTAGTACCATCGCAAATCATACTACTATATATTCTTCTTACCATCTCAATTTGTGCTATCATATATTCTTGTTACTTAAAGAGTTGTAGCTGTAGTTCAAATCATAATTTTAATGGGACTTCAAAATGTGTTAGCTAACATTCAACTGTTATGCAGATCTAAGTGGAAGCTATCGGCCTCTGCATCAAGGTAGCATTGATGTTTTGGAACTAAACTTCATTATCTATATTTCCAAATGTTTATCATGTTAAAATCAATTATAATTCCAAATAGTTACTATGTTAAATCTGTATATTATTCCATATTTTGCTGCACAAGTGGTTCAAGCTTCTCATATTTTTGGTTTGATTTTACCTTTCTTGATTTCCAATTACTGGATGTACTTGAAGATTGACTTTGGACTGTTTTACGTCTAGTTAATCCTGCTTTTGCTACCATAGGATTAGGATTGTCACGTGGAGCTATATCTGGGATATCTCTTACAGTAGTTGGAGTGTTCTTTTTAGCAGCTTGCGGGACTCTTGTTTACAGAAAGAGGAAGGCAGAGAAAAAATCACCAGAAGATCAATTTGAGCAAGCTGCTTCTGGTCTCTCTCTCTCTCTCTCTCTCGGAGTTTAATATTGTATCCAAGCTTTAATTTGCAAATTTAAGATGCTTTTGGAAATTATTGATGTACTTGTTATTGATTCTAATATTAGAAGTGTTATGGTAATCAAAGAGTTGAAAAATGAGAAAACTGGTTATATAACAACGGCAAATATCTTGAAGATTATTCCATTCAAATGTTGTTTTTGACTCGGAATTAATGAAGCAAACTCAAAAAGGTTTAGAACACATGGCCTTATTATGAAAGAATAAGCTGGTAAGCTTGACTTCTCCATTTATTTACAGTGCATTTCTTTTTCCTTCTTCTTAAATTTTATGATTCATTTAATATTATCATTTTTAGAAGTTTTTTCTCAGATTTTAGGATTAACTTAAAGTTACTATTTTTAGCAGAGGAAATCCAAGATAACAGATTTAAATGGGTGTGGCAAGGGCATTGTACTACAAAAGCTCTAATTTCTAGGTATATTGTAATGTCTTACACTAAATTGTCCACTGAACTACATGTAACTATGATGTCATTAAAGTTACTTCTTGGAAATGTGGATAATCTCAGAGAGAGGTTCAAGTGTCTTAGCTTTATAGACCACTCTGCTGCATAGATTTCTTTCTGCAAAATGGTGACATAGTTCTTAGCAGTTATTCCTTCAAACTATCTCAATTAGAGAAAGATTACTGTTTTGGGCTGCTATGATTTAATCTGCTCAAGTCAGAAGTCATTTTAGCCAAACTGCGGATTGAAAAGATGATGGTACTTGGTAGTCCACACACACAGACCTTGTATGGATGTTGTGTAATTTGTTACAGTTTTGTTTCTTTTTCCCCATTTGCATGTAATGATCCTAGTTTGAATGGGCCCAGACAGTTTTGGCAACTCTTATCTGATGCAAGTGACATCTAATTTTCTTTTTGCGGTCAGTATGATATAGCATAATTATCTCTTATATTTTATTCCCATGATAAGATATTCATTCTTCTGAATTAGTTTCAATATTCTTTTGCATTTGCTACACAAAATTGGAAGCATGTAATCTTATTATTTAAATTCAACAGAGTGAGATGTGTACAATTACTGAATTATGTTCACTAATTCAGAAGCATGTGCTTGTTTTTATTGTTTCTTTCCTGTACAGTACTCCTTTATTCTTGTTGTATGACTCCATTGATCCTCTTCTTCTCTTTGCTGGTTGAAACCCTGAAGATACTGCAGCTGAAGCTCTAGAGTCTGTTAATGCTGCTGAAAGGGTATCTCCAGGCCTTGCTGGAGTAGTTGTTGAGAGATCTTTTGAGTTCTCGTATGAAGAGCTTGCAATAGCTACTAAAGATTTCAGTTTGGCTAATAAGATAGGCGAAGGCGGCTTTGGCTCTGTTTATTATGCCGAGCTTAGAGGAGAGGTTTGTTGATCTCCTTCTCTATGCACCATTATAAGGAAAGATGAAATTACGTGCATCCATTCTTGTTCTTTCTTAGTTGAGGTCCTTGGTTGCTGAATCAGAGTAAGACTGCTCATCTAGTCTTGAGCGGTAAGCTCTATGGGGAATGAGCCACCTTAAATTTGGCAACTGATGGGTGGACATGTTCCCTGAGGCTCCCCTGGAGGGTAATCTCGTTATTTTTATTTGACTTCCCTATAAAAGCAAAGTTGATTATCAAAAAAGAAAGGGTAGAGTATGAAATCAGATTTTCTTTTTGCACCAGGGTGCCTTTGTGTGTGTGCATTTTATTTTTCTTTACGTTCAATGTTATTCTGATCAATTGATCATGTACATAGGACACTAGAGGTCAATCCTGTGCAACCCACCCTATCTCCCAAGTCTAAAAGATACTTACGCTGGAGCCCTTGATTCCTTGACTTCAAATCTCGTTTATTTAAAGAATTCAAGATTTCTTTATCTATCAGCCACATCATGCTGAATTTAGTTCATTCCCTTGAAATTCACACCCACAGCCCTAGTTGTTGTAATATTTCTTTTGTGCTTTATTCATGAAATGCCGCTCAGTTTATATCTTCTAGTTTGACAATTGACAAGCTATGAAGAAAAGGTCAAGTGGTAGTGATTAGTCAGCGGCAGGTTTCAGCAATATGGATGTTGAGCTCCTTGTCTACGTCAGGTCAATGATGATCTGTGACAATTTCTGACATGGATGATTTGAGCGTGCGTGTTACAGCATTTGCAGGCAGATGCCTTATGAGTTGCCCTATTGACCATCAGCATAAATAATTAGAGGTAAGACACCATTATGTCCCTTGGTTTTCCTTTTAAGCCCTTGCAAGATTGGAAGACACCACATAATAGCGGCATGATTTTTCTCCAAACGTTCAACAAAGGGCAAACACATGATGACAGTCTCTTCTTCTCTTTGCAATATTGTCTAAGTAGTTGCTGGTAGGAAAGGAGGGAAAAAATGGAACAAGAACAGTAATTGAGTGGCGGGGTGCAAGGAGGCCTAGGATGGCCTGGAGTTGAGATGTGAGGAAATGGGCTTTGGGCAGACTAAGGGGAGTTGGGAAAGTGGTGGCTTGGTGATATGGTACCAGCCATTCGCTGGTGGATGTGGGATAGTGATCTGCTGGAGGCAGGGGATTAGGGTGGGAATGGAGTTCTCCAGGCTTTTGGTTGTTTTATTTGTGGGACTTTTCTAGTGTGCTGTTTGTTCAGTTCTACAGTTGGGGATAGCAATGGGGAGCAAGAAGTGTTTATTTTTTCTTTTTCTTTTTTAAAACTGGAATCGGACAATTAGTTGGGAGTAGGGGAGGTAGTACGTGGATCACATAGGGTGGTGGAGAGTGCCATGAATAGGTATGATCAGCCAGGCAATACAGAAATGTTTTCTTGTTTCTTTGTTTTGTGTCTCTAATCTTTATAGAAGAAGAAGCATGCAAGATGCATCACATGATTTTCTTGTCTTTTAAAAGTGGCCTAATAGACACATTAGTTGAGCCTTAATTTATGGGCCATGTAGTGTTTTGCCACAAGTCATCCTAAATTGGCCGTGAGAAGTTACTAATAAGATTTTCTGCCATAACATGGTAGCTCATTGTGACACTTTTTAAGTGCCTAATTTTGGATATATTTACTGCAACATGTATTAAGAGTTTGAAGTGGTAAAGTGAGCACCATGAAATTCTACTTCAGGACTATCTTTTATTTTATTTTTCATGATTGATGCGAACAAGGATCCGCATTTTCTTGGTTCATACATGAGTAGCTTCGTCATGTTATTTAGAGAGTTCTCAAATTATATCAAACACGTCTCTGAATTACTGAATTGCTATTCTTTTTCTGAGATTTTGTTCTCAGTGATACGCAAGTTAACATCTCATATACCTATTTCTGGTATCCCTTGCCTTATTTTTGTCCATTGTTGTACATGTGCAAACAAAGTTGGTATTTATTTCTTATTTCAGGTTTCTTTATGGTAATTGCATGTATGCTATTTTTCCTAACACCCAAGCTCTGGTGCAGAAAGCAGCAATCAAGCAGATGGACTTGAACGCAAAAAGAGAATTTATAGCTGAACTTAGGGTTTTAACACATGTACATCATCAGAACCTGGTAATAAGCTGTCTTATGCATCTTGGACGTGCTGTTGGTTTCTTAGTTTTACGAGAAGAAATTATACCACATTCACTCATATAGTATTTCTTTAAACATCATGTCTATTCTCGGTTTGAAAGATTACAATACAATATGTTTTCTCCACGTTCAGCATTTTCTAGAGACTCTGCATTGAAATGCATGCATCCAATGGAGTTCTTTTCTATCATGAACTTTTAACGAAGAAAACTTTTGTCTTCAAATTCAGTTATCTGCCTATTTCCTTGTAACATATCTTGAGCTGCAGTTCTCCAATCAAGAAGGCAGACACTTCTCTGCAAATTCAGTTATCCACTTATTTTTTCATAATAAATCATAAGCAATATAAGTACTGCCGTGGACTTTAAGCAAATTTTGACCAAGAGTTGTGCGTATTTTCCTGGTCACAATTATCTGTTTATAGAGTTAGTAAACATGTAAGCTCATTGATTCCCCATTCATGTTTTAAGAAAATGAGCTCATTCTAACTAGGAAAATATGCTCAATAGTTGGTCTAATGTTTGCTAAATTATTCAGCTGTGGTTCTGTTGCATATGATTGACACACACACATGCAAACATAGGTGAATGCTGAAAAACCTCAGGAACACACATCAATGAGCCTGGTGATTTAGTTAATTATTGTGATTCATAGCTTTTCTTCTTATAATTAAACCTAGTATATATGTCTATAAGGATAAGGCATCGCATCCCACTGCAGTCCTGTAATTGTGGTATTTGAGCAAATCTATTCAACGTGTATCCCTGGGTCGACAAGTTTTGATTTAACAGCTTTCACTACACAGATTAAAATTCTTTTATCCAACCCAAAGACTAAAGCATTTGCCACCCAACTACCTCCTTAAGCTATTTTCTCAATTGTCTTGCATTCAATGTGCTATGTAATTCGCCTATTGTTACCTTCACAACTAGTAGACTTTGTGAACTCTATAACATGGCCATTTCTAGTAGCTATTCTGTTTGCATTACATTAATATTATTACATATAAAATAGTGAGTGCTTAGACGAGCACTGTCAACTTTCAGGAAGTTTTATTTAGCCAAACAACTATAAACTAAATGCTGCTGAAGCTCTTATGCAGTTGGTTTTGTCTTTAAAATCTTAGTATTATGATATCTTTCTGTTGGATATGGGCTGAAAACATTAGAACTTTGTCATAAGGTCATACCTCAGATATGTATCATTTTCTAATTTTCTTTTCAATATAAGCTGCTACTATTGGTGCTTTTGGCATTTTATACCAATCATTTGTGAGAAAAACAGGTGCGCTTAATTGGATATTGTGTGAAGGGTTCCCTTTTTCTTGTATATGAGTACATTGGCAATGGAAACTTAAGCCAGCATCTTCGAGGATCTGGTAAGCTAACAATTTGTATTTGAAGCCATAATCATCATTTAAAGATATTTGCCAATAGTATCAGCTAACAATTCTAACACGTTGTTTGTTATGCAAGAATTCCCATGGGGTTGTTAAGTAGGTGGCATATGGGCCTGTGTTTCTTCTGTTTTCATTCTTGCACTATTCTTCTATACAGCAGGAAAACCCCGAGGTAGGCCTTTGCAGAGCCAGATCTGTCGCAAGTGCATGAGTCCTGAGCAGTTTCTAATTGAAGGGAGATGAAGGGGGAAGGGAATGGGCAGGAGTTAGGTGGGAATGGGTTTCTTGTTTTGTCATGAAACCGATCTGTCTGGCTGGCGTCATTTCCTATGTCAAAAAGTCCATATTTGCAAACTTTCCCTTAATGTTTTGTCATCTTATTGCATCTGCAGACATCCACGCATTTCTGAGGCCATACACTATACGTGAATATCATAAAGTAAACTGTACATCACATAAGAGGTGCAAGAGTATTATGCATTTATTCACATTGTTGCATCGTTCTTTATGAGTTGGATTTGTATTCAAATTAGTACCAACATCTTAAGATGTACAGAAGTACGATGTTTTTAGGTGTTTAGTGTTTCTCACTAACAAAATTACCTTTTCTTTTTCATATTGTGGTTGTATAAGCAAGTCTGGCAGGAGCAGAAATATGTCAGACTACAAGAGTGTATTTGGCATGGCACCTAATGTTAATTGTGAATATATAGCATAACCTAATAAACATAAGAGATTAACCGAGTTTCAAAATCAAAACACGAGGAACAACTTGGAACTGATGCAATAGGGAACAACGTCAATCTATAGTTATTATTCTACATCTTTATGAACTTATTTGGTTCCTTTTACCCGTCCATCTTGTTACTCACAATTTGTGGAATACATCATCAATTTGTTATTTTTCTAGCACTCCATATTGGAGCCACAATTTTGACGCATGGTTGTATAGAGATAGTAATCTTTCTTACCTGTGTGAGTATATCTTAAGATATGTGGATTGTCTTTCTAGGGTGGGACACACTGTCATGGTCAAGTAGGGTGCAGATTGCAGTGGATTCAGCAAGAGGTCTTGAGTACATTCATGAGCATACTATTCCTGCCTACATCCATCGTGACATCAAATCAGCGAACATTTTGATAGACAAAGATTTTCATGCCAAGGTAATATCACAAGGTCCTCATTATATGATGAATCATGTTAAAGAATCTCCAAAATTATTGCATAAATTGTTTGTTTTGCAGGTTGCAGATTTTGGTTTAGCAAAATTGGCTGAGGTTGGAGGTTCATCGTTGCACTCACATCTTGTGGGTACATTTGGCTACATGGCACCAGAGTAAGCTTTCTTTAGCTAATTTAGTAGTGTTGACATAATTGTGTGCTATATCAGTATTAGGGTCTTGCAAAGAATATGTGAAATATGCTGCTTCGATGCTTGCAGATCATTTCTATTTTGGGTTGAAATTCCTTGGTCCATTGATTTCTAAATAATTTTAACTAAGTTTGGCTATGCTGGATTGCAAACTAAACATGTTTCATCCTGTTGAATCTATCTCCTGTTTCTTAATCCTATGGATTTCCTTCTTAAGCGGAGTCAGATTTCCAAAGCCTCTATCGAATAAGGTAACTGTTTGTCCACTCATGGTTTCTCTTGTTTGGTCTACTCTTCCCAGGGATTTTCCACTTCTAGAGAGCTGTGTATTTAACGCTCTCTCTGTGTTTGTCACTTCCTGCAATATAGTATCCCTTAAAGCTTTTGTCAGCTCCCAGCGGGTGTATGGATTTATTCCTTTCGCCCCACTATTTAGGCCTTCCATGTTCTTTGCTGATGTGAAGGAAGAGGACAAGGTTTGGCTTAAAAATAGACCAGGCAGAAATTTTATGAGCCGGATAACTTCCAACTACTAATTGGAGCACAGAAATCTGGATATCAGTATTTGAGAGCATCTTCTTTTCTTGACTCGGTATGGTGGTGCTCACTGCTAGCAGCCTCTATCGCAGTAAGAGAAATGAGTGGATTCCTTTGCGGCTAAGGATTCCTAGTGGCCATACTAACTTTCTAATTGCAATCCAAATGAGTATGTAGGCCACTCAAAAACAGGGAAATTAACCTGTAAAGCAAAACTTAGGGATCTAGCTTGCTTGTGTGGAGGTGTACATCAAAGTGCCAGGACTTGATTTTATTTCACTATAAAGTAATACCTGGCTTCTTAATTCATTTTTGGCATTTAATAGGAAAAGGTTCATTCCAAAGGTATGACCAGAAAATTTCTAGTCTTACAAGTTACTCTGTTGGCTAACAAAGCTTTATTACCAAAACAAAATAAGTTACTAATTTTGGGCTTGGACTTGGGTTTTATGGTTCAGAGAGCTTAGGCCTAGTAGTGATTCTCATGAGGCTTACACATTTTGCATCACTCTACTTGATGGGAGAAAATTTGGCCCCCAGTTTTCTTGATGAGAATTTACAGCCCTTTATCTACTTGAAACTGAATGCAGATTGCTTGAAAATTAGTTGACTTTCCTTGCAACAGTGAAATACTGAAAATTTGCATCTCTGAACATTTTTCTGAAACTTCTATGTGATGACAGAATCAATAGCTGGAATCAATGTCATGGAACTCTTTAAGATATTGTCTTGAATCTAAAATTGACAGTGTACAGGGCAATACTTGATTGTGGTATCTTTCCTTTTGCCTTTTTCTAGCTATATAGTTCTTCATAAATCAATTATTGATCTCTTCTTCCGTACAACTATCTCTTCATTCAAGTATTGTCTTAACTAGAATTTGAGATGTCAAACATATCTAAAAAAGTTGTACATTCAATAGGAGGTACTTCTAATCTTTTAATTCCTAAACCACTTATTATTGGTCTGCTCATTTTCTGCTGAGTCTAGAGGCTCATCAGCTTTATCAATCTGAGTTCATCATCTTTAGAAATTTTCTCAAACTCTGTATTTTTCTGAGAGTGAATGTGTGTGATTTTGGTTTTCTTCAGCCATCAAGCATAGCTTTGCCCTTGAAGTTAAATAATTATGAGCTTCTTTTGGCTGTGAATCAAGATGCCCCTGATTGTTATTTTCAGCAGAACTTAAGGTCTTTTAGTTCTTTCCTTAGCCCTAAAGGAGCTGTTGTTGGTTTAGAGTCCACATTGTGAAGTCAATTAGGTGCTCCAATTTTGACTATTGTGATGTCCCAATTGCTGGCCGGCGTTAATGGTTGCCCAAAAACCACTCTATAAGTAATGCAACTATGAATCTCATGGAGAGTTTGATCCTGGCTCAGGATGAACACTGGCAGCATGCATAACACATGCAAGTCGGACTAGAAGTGGTGTTTCTAGTGGCGGGCGGGTGAGTACGCATAAGAACTTGCCCTTTTTGTGGGGAGGGGGGGACAACAGGTGGAAATGATTGCTAATACCTTGTAGGTTGAAGAGCAAAAGGAGGAATCTGCCCGAGGAAGGGCCCGCGTCTGATTAGCTAGTTGGTGAGGTAATAGCTTGCCTAGGAATCTTTAGAATATCCGTTGCTTAACTTTCAATTTGTATTTGACCATCAAATAAAATGTAAATAACCCACCCGTCCTCCTCTCCTTGAAAGAAGGGGCGCTTGTGGTTCTGTCGGTGTTTGAAACAATTTTGTCTTCTCCATATTATTATATCTCTAGAGTCAATTATTTTATATCAAAAACTACTGAACTCAATCACTTGTTGTTGTTACTCTTTAGTTTTCTATTGAGGTTTATCCTGTAGAGGTACTCATATTGGATCAATGATTGATTTCTAGTACAAGACTTTTTGCTGTAAGTTGTTCCTCAATTCATCCTTCAAATTAGCTTTAAATATAGTATTCCTTTTCTGAGGACCTTCAAGAATTTTATTTTGAACAAACAGCTCCAAAAGTGCCAAGGAAGGGCGTTTAGAGTCTTCTCTGCTACCAAGTTTAGGATTTGAATACTGTGTCTAATAGAATTTTATTTTGAACAAACAACTCTAGAAGTGCCAAGGAAGGGCACTTAGAGTCTTCTCTTCTGCTAAGTTTTGAGTTCGAATATGGGAATGGAAATATTTTTTTTAAAAAAATTGTTCTTGCACATATCCGTTTACAGACTTGTTTGCTTGCTTCAAATAACTGGTCTAATCCAAAGTCCAGCATGACTTCAATCTATATGTCTAGAATTACAGAATCTGCTAGCTTGTAAAAACCTGATGAAGTAACTAGCTCTGATTCGAAAATGACGTAGTAGTAAAAGGAAGGAACCATTCGTTAGGAAGATTGTTATCCATCAAACCTGACAACTAACATTATCTCTACAAAACATCACAATTAGCTCCATGTTTGTCACTAGTTAGATTATACTTCACACAAAGTAGTTTTATATGTTAAACTAGAAAGGCAAATAAATAAAAACAAACTCCTCCGTTATAGTCTAACTAGAAGAGTCCTAGTCTTACTAGTAGACGTGCTAAAAATGGTTGAAGTAGGAAAGTGGTTAAGTGTAACTCGAAGAGTTCTAGTCCTACAAGTAGATGTGCTAAAAATGCTTGAAGTAGGAAAGTGGTTAAGTGTCTACTTGGGGCTTGGCTTAGGTGTCAAGATTAAATAGGTTGGAGAATGAGATAGATACATGCATACTTAGACGCAATTGGTGGAGTTGTATTCCTTTTATGATTTGGAATACACTCATGTAACTTTGTTATATTTCATGATATGGCGTACACTCACATAACTTTGTTATATACATAACTTTTGTTGTACGTGATAGAGTATAACAAAGTTATGTGAATGTATACTAAATCATGAAAAAAAATATAGTAACTGTACCTGTAGGTGTTATGAACAGTCATCGTACACGTGGCACTTCGTATGGGTAGTTCGGCCGAATGGCCGACCTGGTTAGGGTAGGCCGCGCTGGTCTCTCGGTCCAAGCTGGTTTTGCCATAGTCAAGGGAGGACATTCAGATAAATAGGAACTCTTGTTTATCCTTATCACCTTCGCCAAGAGATAAACTCCTATCGCTATCCCTACTAGTGTTTGAGATCAACAATTACTCTTGGTCCTCTATCTCGTTACTCTCTATAAATACCCGAGTAAAAACCATTCTAAGGTACGATACAATTGCTACCATTATCTCACTCTCATATCTGTTTGCCCTTTAGTTCGGCTAATGCCCTTCCTGACTTGAGCGTCTGAGTGACTCCGGGGAGTCAATTCCGCTTTTTCCTTTCACATCAGTTAAGTTCGTGACTGGGCGTGCAGTTCAGGTCAGCTCGGCAGGTCGGATTCCTTGCTCTTACAATTGACGCCGTTTGTGGGAACCAATAATTCTTACTGTACCATAGCAAGAACACGATCTAAGAGAAATATGGAGACCTCCGTTCCTCACGAACTTAGCAACTAGCAACTTTCACACCCTGGACAGACCTAGGGTGGCGAAGAGACTAAGCCTGTTAGGATCAAACTAGAGCAGTTGATCCAGGTGATTGCATCCAACCTACCCATTTTCGAAGCCGTCATCCAACACCTCAAGGGTAAGGAGAAAGTTCAGGGGGAGTAGAACTCTAAACTGCGCCCCCGGATTGAGGAAGTGAGCGAATCCTCGGAAGATAGTTCGGATCGGCACTCCAAAAGAAGAAGGGCGCATCGTTTGCTTTCCCAACACTACCTCGGGACTAAGTTCTCCTACAGACAATCCCGAGCGCAGCTGGCCTCCTTGATCCCGAACCATTCCACTCGGGATGAACTAAACAACCAGGTTCGAGAAGAGTTGATCGGGTCGTGAACCAAGGGGTAGACGTGAACAAGTACACTCTTATCCCGTTTACCACTGATATCGAGAACTATCCTCTACCTACCAAGTTCAAGATTCTGGCCATGAATCCTTACGATGCTACCATCAATCTCAAGGACCATCTATTCACTTTCTTGACGCAGATGAGATTGTAAACCGCACCTGATGCGATAAAATGCAAGACCTTTCCCCTGTTCCTAAAGGGAAGAGCTCGGCTCTAGTTTTAAGGGCTATTTCCGAACTCTATCAGTTCATTCGAGCAGCTAACTCGGCAGTTCATTACCTAGTTCGTCTCTTCAAGGGTCTTCTTCAAAAATACTGCACAACTCATGGCCATTAAGGAACGGCCAAAGGAAACCTTAAAAGAGTATATGCTCCGATTCAACAACGAAAACCTACAGGTGAAAGACCACGACGATAAAGTGGTAATGGTCACCTTCATCAACAGCTTGAGGTTGCAGAACTATACGAGGAATTCATGGATAAGCCTCCTCGGACAGTAAGGGAGATGCTAGATCGAGCACATAATCGGGCTAATGCGGATGAGGCAAGACGTCTCAAGTTTGAACAGGAGAGACCTCGGGAGAACAGGAAGCGTAAAGGAAAGGATAGAATAGAAAGGCCCGAGACAGACCTCCGAGGTAGAACATCTTTGATCGGCTCTCCCAGAGACCGAACTCGCGGTTTGAGCAGAACCCGTTCCTCTCATGGCCTCTCGATCGCGGATCCTAACCATCATGGAGGAGGAAGGGCTTGCTCGACCTCCCAAAAAATTGAATGGTAACAAGTTCAATCAAGATCAGAGCCTCTATTCTGCATTTCATCGAGATGTAGGGCACGACACGAAGGACTGTCGGGACCTCAAAAGGGAGATTGAAGAATTAATCAGGAGAGGTCATTTAAGACAGTTCGTGGGATCCGGCCGAACTGACCGATCTGGCCAGACTCGTAGGCTGGATACTTGCCGAACTGGCTAGAGCGATAGGCAAGGCTATCGTCGAGATGATCAGTTCGGCAGAGACGGGCACCCAAACTCATAGGGCCCACCAGCTGGACCAGACGAGTAGAACCTGGTGGGGGTGATTAATACCATTACGGGAGGTCCCACTAGAGGGGACAATCATTCAGCTCGGCGTAAGAGCCGACTTCCCAAGAATAATAAGTTTCTTGAAAAAAGGCTGAAAGCCAGCGAGGAGATTGTGTATGGGCCAAAGGATGCGGTTCCTCTAACCTCCCTCAATCATGAAGGCATAGTAATTAAGGTCGTTACCTGCAATTACAAGGTAAAAAAGGTATACATTGATAATGAGAGTGCCGTTAATGTGCTCTACTATAAAACCTTTAAGGAACTACAGTTGGAGGATCAACAACTCACACCAGTTCGGACGTCCCTCATCGGCTTCACTGGGCTGTCTATCCAACCTGAGGGGATGATAATACTCATGGTCATGATAGGGGTCACACTCGAGAACCGAACTGTGCTATCCACTTTGCCATAGTCAAGGAGAATGCCTCCTACAACATGATTTTTGGACAGCTAACCCTGAATGCGATTCAGGCTGTACGTTCTACTCTACACTTGAGTATGAAGTTTTCGACCCCTTCCGGCGTGGCCAAAGTGCTTGGGGACCCCGAGGTAGCTCAGATAACTACCTTGCAGGAAAGAGAAGCTGGTGGTGCAGACTCTCAGTCTGGATTCCCTAGAACCCTTGGGGGAAGAAAAGAAAATTGAAACAGATGAGCAGGTAGAGGAGGTACCCCTATTTGGGGGAAACAAAGAGCGAGTCATCAAAATTGGCTCTTCCTTGGATGACCAGACCAAGGCAGGTCTAATTGCCATTCTGCAGGAATTCTCTGAAATTTTTGCATGGACTGCCGATGATATGCCTGGCATCCCAGCCGAACTAGCAATCCACAAGCTCAATGTGAATTCGCAAGTCAGGCCAGTCAAGTAGAGGAAAAGGCACTTCGCACTTGAACGGAATGAGGTGATCAAGGAAGAGGTCAATAAGCTCTTGGAGGCTCGGATAGTCAAGAAGATCTATTATCTGACCTGGCTCTCTAATCCGATTTTGGTGAAGAAGGATGAAAATGTATGGAGAATGTGCGTGGAATTTATTGATCTGAATAAGGCCTGTCCTAAGCATTGCTATTCTTTACCCCGAATTGACAGGTTAGTCGATTCCACGGTGGGGTTTGTGGTTTTCTGCTTTTTGGATGCTTTCAAGGGATATCATCATATCAATATGGACGAGGATGATCAGGAGAAAACCTCATTCATCATGGAGTTCAGGACTTACTGTTACGTCACCATGCCATTCAGCTTCAAAAATGTCGAAGCAATCTATCAGAGGTTGGTGAACTAGCTCTTCCAACATTAGATAGGGCGGAATATGGAGGTCTACATGGACGACATGTTGATCAAGAACCGAACTTTGGACCAATTCACATCAGATCTCCGGGAGATCTTCAATATATTGAGGAGCTCGAGAATGAGACTAAACCTCAAGAAATGCACTTTCGGAATTAGATCGGAGAAATTCTGGGGGTACATAGTCTCGCAAGAGGGAATTAAAGCCAACCTCAACAAGTTCAAAGCCATCATGGACATGGCTCCTTCCCGAACTGTTAAGGAGGTACAACGGCTAACTGGACGAGTGGCCGCTCTGAACAGGTTCCTTTCCAAGTCGGCCATTAGAGGACTGCCCTTCTTCAAAATCCTTAAGAAGAGCTCGCATTTCGAATGGACTGAGGAGTGCCAGCAGGCCTTCAATGACTTGAAACATTACTTCGTCGAACTACTCTCTCTCACTTCACCTAAGCGGTTTGAGGTCCTGTTCATCTACCTTTCTGTTTGCGAGGAAGCCATTAGTGCGGTCCTGGTCAGGGATGAACAGGAGATCCAAAAATCTGTGTATTATGTGAGTCGAGCTTTGCACGGGCCTGAGGTCAGATATTCGGAGGTGAAAAATTTGTACTTGCCTTAGTGCATGCGGCCAGGAAGTTTCGGCCATACTTCCAAACTCACCCTATAGAGATGGTAACCAACTAGCCATTTCGGCCAATACTAAACAAGCCCGAGACGTCCGAGCGAATGGCTAAGTGGGCCGTCAAGTTGGCAGAGTACGATAGCACCTTCCGACCTCGGACGGCGGTCAAGGCTCAAGCCTTAACTAACTTCATAGCCGAAGGAGTCTCATTGACAGTTCCCGAAGACCTAGCCGACCTGGCCAAGAACAAGGCCAATATTGCCTGGACCCTGTATGTGGACGGAGTAGCCAGCAAGGAAAATAGTGGGGCAGGCTTGCTCCTCCTAAGTCCTACCGAGGAAGAGCTGACATATGCTTTGAGGTTTGATTTCAAGGCATCCAATAACGAGTTAGAATATGAGACCCTGATATCCGGAATGAAATTAGCCTGACGGTGCAGGGTAAACTCTTTGAAGGTCTACAGTGATTCGCAATTAATTATGAATCAGGTTCCAGGCACCTATGAGGCTAGGGAAGAACCAATGAAGAAATATCTGGCCAAGGTGGCTGAATTGAAAAGTCACTTTGACACTTTTGAAATCCATCAGATACCGAGGTCCCAAAATAAAAGAGTTGATGCGCTTTCTAAATTGGCTACATCCTCTTTTGCTCACCTTAACAAGGAAGTACAGGTAAAAGTTATCAAACATAGGGGATACGAGCAATAGCAGCAGGTCGGCGCTATCGCCGAACAGGACTCATGGATGAGCCCAATCCTCAAATACCTGTCTTCAGCAGAGCTGCCTCTAGATAAAAATGAAGCACAAAGGTTGCAGATGTGAGTAGGTCGGTACATTCTTTCCCAGGGTACTTTATATACAAAATCTTATCTTTCTCCTTGGTTGATGTGTATCACCCTGAAAGAAGGCAACTATGTCTTGAGGGAGATACACGAGAACATTTGCGGGAATCACATTAGGCCATGAGTAATAGCCAAGAAATGTATGCTGGCCGGGTACTATTAGCCTACCATCTTCCTTGATTCTGTCGAACTGTACAAAAAATATGCGGCTTGCTAAGTGCATGGTTCAATTCGACACGCCCCTGCTCACGACATGGTCCCCATCCAGAATCTGTGGCCTTTTGCCTAATGGGAAATTGATCTGCTCGACCCATTTCCAAGGGCACCCGGGGGGTTGGAATTCCTAGTAGTAGTTATGGATTACTTCACCAAATGGATCGAATCCGAACCTCTTAACACAATAAGTAATAGAGCAATTCAAAAATTCTTTTGAAAGAATATTGTGTGTCGATTTGACATCTTACACTACTTGATCTCCGACAACAGAAGGCAGTTCGCGGAGAACCCCTTCAGAGACTAGTGCAAGGAGTTCTGAATTTGACAGCACTTTTCCCATGTTGGCCACCCTCAAGCTAATGGGCAGGTCGAGAATGTTAACCACACCATCTTTCACGGTGTAAAGGTTAGGTTGGAGCTCGCTCGAACAGTTTGAGTGGATGAGCTGCCTAGCATTTTGTAGGCTTACAGGACTATTCCCTGAACTGCTATTCAGGAAACCCTATTTGCCTTGACTTATGGGGTCGAGGCGGTTATACTTGCAGAGGTAGGATTGCCCACACTTCGAATTCAAAACTTTGTAGTTCAGGCTAACGACGAGGAAATGAGGTGAAATTTGGACGCGCTTGAGTATCGCAGATAGGAGGCTGCAATTAGGATGGCTCAATATAAAAATCAGCTAGCTCGGTATTACAATTCTCAAGTCAAAAATGTCTATTTCAAACTTGGAGATTTGGTGTTACGGAAGAACTTTGTCAGCACAGTTTACGAGCCAAACAAGCTTAGCCCGAACTGAGAAGGTCCCTAAAAGGTCGTACGAGCAAGCCGAATGGCTGCTCTGAACTAGCTCACTTGGATGGCAGTAGAATTCCTCGCAATTAGCACGCCTTGAACTTAAAGATTTTCTACCAATAAATTTCTTTTTCTGTTCGGCACTTCAATTTTAGAATATTTGGTGGTGTTCTGTATTCTGCTCGGTCTTGTTGTTCGGGCCAACCTATCCCCTAATAAAATGTCCTTTACTCACTTATTATTTGATGTGTCCATTTAAGGTTTCGGTCGACGTACATTGTAAAAGAACAACTCGGGACACAAGTATACTTAATCGCGTACAAGCCAAGTATACTCTTGAGGGATGGGAAGGAGTAATATGAATATGAGATCAGCACAGAATGCATCAATGAACAGAAATAAAGGAGCAAGAGTGAATAGGAAAGTAATTTTCTTCATTTCAACTTTAAAATATTTACAAAGGGTGAATACAGGAAAAAGAAAAAAAAAAGAGAAGCCGACCTAACTAGCATCCTACCCTAGGGGACTGACTGTTCAACACCCACATCCTCAGGTTGGCTCTCGCTTGCTGACTCCTCCCGGGCTTCTTCTCGCACTCCTCCTACAGGTGAGGTCAACGCCATGGTAAGGTTGTTTATGAGGGTATCTAGGTCATACCCCTTAGTATATCCTTCCGCGAGTCGCTCTATCTGCCTCTCGGCCTGAGGGTTGTAAACTGGAAATTGAGTTAGGTTGAAGCCGAGAAGATTCATGGCCTGAACTGCCAGCATGGCCTAGGTGTAGCCCTATTGATCTATAGGAGAGTTGAGCTTCGTTAGGTCGGACTTAAACTGCTCCGAACCAATAAACTCCCTCGCCCTAGCAGCCTTGCCATTACTGAAGACAACGGCTTCATTGGCTCTCAGCTCGGCCACAGTCCGCTATTCGGCCTCTACCATCTCCTTGAGGGTGGCAGACTTCTTCTACTCCAGCTCAAAGGAAACTTGGAGTTGCTCCACTTGTTTCCTCAGCTCGGCTGCCTCCTCGTCTCGCTTGGCCACTGTATAGTTCAGAACCTGGATCTAGCCCTCTAACCTCTTGGCCATCTTGACCTCTACTAGGTCATGCTGCATGAAAGGAAGAAGGAATCAGCTTGAAAAAAAAAATCATTAGAGAAAAAAGGTCCGAACAAAAGCTCACCTAGGCCTTCACTGTATAGTACGTGTCGAGAAGCTCCGCGGTAGAGGCCACCGCCATGAAAGCTTTGTCCCGGGGAAGGATGGCTCTCTGGACTAGTTTTCGAGTAGTTTTGGGGAATTGGACTCGGTCATTAATAGAAAGCCTCCAATTCGGGCAGAAGTGGCGGGGGTCATGAGTAGTGGTCGATCTCGGTTCCGGCTATAGATGTCAAAATGGGTGATTTGGGTATATTTAGATAAGTCATAATTGGGTAATAAGTATAAATGAATCAACCCATTTATACCCATTTAGTAAATGGGTATACCCAACTACCTATTTATGACTTGTTTGAAATATTATTTATTTTTTTAAACATTTTTCGCATGGTGTTTGACAATAAATAATGGCATTTTATTGTTATTACATTGATAAGAAATTCAAATTTATCTCCTTGTCACTCACTAAAATTTTGAATAAAATGTGTATTTATTTTTAAATAGGTTAAATGGATGAGTCAAATCAACTCATTACCCATCAATTAAATGGGTATAAATGGGTACTCATTTATACCCATTTAAAATTAATGGGTTGATTTGGGTAAATTATTAATAGGTTAGCTTTAGGTGAGCCAATATAAATGGGTTGTGATTGACACCTCTAGTTTCAGTTGAAGTGACATGCTTCTCTGCCCCCATATCGATAGGGGGCCCTCGGCCTGAATTTGCTCATTCGGGGTGTTAACCCCGTAATGAGAGCGATCGTCTGTAGGGTTTGAGCAAGTCCCTATGGAAGTAGCCGAGGTGGCTCTCTTCCTGGGCTGACCTCCTTGCTCCTACTCCGGGGCCTTCCTTTTGGCCTTTGATTTCTTCTTTTTCTTGGGTTCCTTAGGTTGGACCGAGAACTGTTGAACTGAGCCGCAGCCGCTAGCCGTGAGCCCCAACCTGAGCAGGCTTGCCTGAAGGAGGGGGGCTGAGCTGACCAGGGCACCCAGGTTGAGGAGACTTGCAAAATTTTTCACTGCAAAATGAAGGAAAACGCTCAGGTCAGATCGTTAATATGTTATGCCACTGTCGAACTGAAATGCACAACGGGTATAGTTAGCTCTTCCGAGGTGAGGGTCCTTCCCTCTACCGGAGAGGTAATGATCTAGGTGTCAATCAAAAGTTGGTCAGAAAAACTCTTGACATTCAGTTTCAGGTCCGAACTGAGGAGTCAATCTAGTTCGGCCTGTGGAGGATTTCCAGGATACTAATTGGATATCTGGGTGCCTTCCCTCCAGGCCAAGGCAAGCATGTTCAGACTCTTCACAAAGAAAAAATTGAATTTTCATCCTTTGATGAAAGTAGGGCCACCGAAGAAACGGTCCCGGGTGGGGTGCTTCCCATTTCGGCGGGTAAAGTAGAACCATCCAGGGATATGGCTAGACACCTTCATCTGGAAGTATGCCCTGAAGAGGTTTAAGGAGCAGGGGATGCTCAGGAACGTGCAAACTATGAAGAAGCCTAGCACGGGCCAAAGTGTGTTTGGATTCAATTGAGTAATCCGAGCCAACCAGAGAGCTAAGATATCAGATAAGAAAGAGAGGATGGGAGCCTCAACTCGGCCTCGAGTTGGTCTCGGTAGATGGCTACGAAACCCTCGAGAATGCTACAAGCTACCTTGTTTGGCTGGGTAGCTCGGGGCTCGTACTCTGAAGGGATAGAGTAGACGTGGGCTATTTGGTCCACCTCGAAGTGGTACAAGACCGAGGGGGTAGCCCTCACCGTGCCAAAGTCCATATTCGTGCCTTCTACAACCCAAACTGGGTTGGTGGCCTGGTCGGCTCCTCCCGTAGGAGTCTCCTCAAGACAAGGACGCACTACGGCTAGACGAACTGGTTCGGGGGAACTTAACACCTCTATGGGGGTGTTCGGGGGAGAGAGCATATTCTCTGAACTAGAGGAAGAGCTAAAGGGGATTTTCTCGGGGGATAATTGCCGAATTGGCCTATGTCTAGGTGCCGAAATGATGATATCGGAGTGCTTAGAAGAAGACATAAAAAGCAAAGGCAGGAGGACTTACTAGTGAAGAAAAGCTACGAAAATGACTCTTCTAAGGATTTGGGGAGGCCGAACTGCTCTAACCGAGCTGGGCTCTGGATGAAGATGAAGATGAAAACTTAAAAATGACAGCGGATGGAGGAGAATGACCGTGGTCCCTCCTATTTATAGGAGGCCAAGAGCGAGAGTCCAGAGCAGTTACCTTTCGAAAATTTGAACTGACGCATTGAATGGAGTGGTTACGAAGTGGCACGATGAAGCGACGCGATGGAGCTGAAGAGTCGTGCCCACGTCCCGCCAAGGCTGAGCTGCCGTGTGTCATCGTAACTAACAAGATCAAATTCATTCCCCGTTGAAGCGACATGACTGAGCTGAAGAGTCGCGCCCATATCCCACCTGTGTTGAGCCGCCACGTGCCTCTATAATGGACAAGACTAAATTCATTCAAGGGGAAATGAATCTAGTCTTTGGGGGCTATTGTAGGTGCTATGAACAGTCACCATACAAGTGGCACTTCGTATGGGCAGTTCGGCCGAATGGCCGACCTGGCCAGGGTAGGCTGCGCTGGTTTCTCGGTCCGAGCTGGTTCTGCCATAGTCAAGGGAGGACGTTCAGATAAATAGGAACTCTTGTTTATCCTTATCACCTTTACCAAGAAATAAACTCCTATCGCTATCCTTACTAGCGTTTGAGATCAACAATGACTCTTGGTCCTCTATCTCATTACTCTCTATAAATATCCGGGTAAAAACTATTCTAAGGTACGATACAATTACTACCATTATCTCACTCTCATATCTGCCTACCCTTCAGTTCAGCTAGTGCCCTTCCTGACTTGAGCGTTGGAGTGACTCCGGGGAGTCAGTCTCGCTTTTCCTTTTCAGGTCAGTTCAGTTCGTGACCGAGCGTGTGGTGCAGGTTAGCTCGGCAGGTCAGATTCCTTACTCTTACAGTACCAATCCTATTTAAGGCCAATCGTACCTATCCTAAACCCTGATCTGACAAATGATTTGTTGGAGTCTGAAATTTGTGTACAGGGGTCGATCAAACTCATTCGTCAAGTTGGAGAAACTTTTGGCATAAAAGTCTTGTTTTGCTTTGGGTTGGTCCCTTGTTACTGGTGCCTTTTGCTTCCAAGACAAGAATTGAGGAGGCTGCTTGGTTTGTAAGACTGAAAACAAAATTCATTCTCATTACTGCCTTAATAAAAGAATCTTTAGGAAACGAAACTTATATGTTCTCTCCTTATGGTGCTCTAGACGGGAAGCCGTCTGATCCACTTTTTCGAGGTACGGACACCTAAGACCAAGTTTAGTCAAAGTTCCATTATGTGCAGAACACGAGTCTCTATTTTGGGCTCTTGCATTTTGCTTTTACTCAGGAAATGTAAACCCCATTTGGATTAGTTATTTTTGGAAGTGTTTTTAAAAAATTTTACTGTAGCATTTGGAATGTAAAAGACTATTACTGTAGAAGTTTTTAAGAGTGTTCTTGAGGGTATTTTTTGGGATATATTTTGAGATTTTTTCAAAAATTAAAATATATTTAGAGTATTTTTAAAAAATAATTAACCACCCACTCCCCTCCCACCACAACCCACCGCCATCCTAAGGGCCTTATTGGTTTGGTAAGTTTATAATTACTATATAAAAGTATGATGAGGGAGAGGGAGGAAAAGGAAGGAGGGAGAGAGGGAGAGAAAGAGGAGGAGGGAGAGGGTGATGGTGGTGGGTGATGAGTAGTGGTGTGGTGCAAGAAGAAAATAGGGTAAATTTTTTTTAAAAATTTTTTGGTGTATTTGTGAGTTTTTTTTTTAAATATTTGTTTGGATTTGGTGTTGTTGGAGTTGTATTTTATTTGGTGCATCACTATAGCATTTTGCCTTTGAAAATCGGTTTTTCAAAATACAGCACAATCCAAACAGAGTAATTAAAAGTACAGCTTGGTAGCAGTAGAAAATTTTTTTTTTCCTTTAATGGATCTATTGTAACTATTTCTTGCCAATCGTCAATATGAAAATGATGCTGCATCATATTCAAGCCATTTTTTAATTGTTAGGCATCAAAAGTGAAAGCGTTCCAATTTCCTTGGATAGATTTTTTAATTTGTCTAGATACAGGCTTTGCACCAGTCCTGCCAGTTTGATCTTTACATTTTCAATACTTCTGCTGGATATTAGATTCTCTATGATGCTTTTCACATAGGAAAAAAAAAAAGCCCTTTTTTCCTCTCTAGAACAAGCATGTCAATTTTCATGGATGGAATTCTGGCTGGTTTTTTCTGATGTATATACGTGGCATGAAGCAATAATAACCTTCACTCTACTTTTGTGCAGGTATGTCAATTATGGTATTGTTTCTCCTAAAGTTGATGTTTATGCCTTTGGTGTTATGCTTTATGAACTAATTTCAGCTAAGCCAACTATGTTGATGGAGGGTCTGTTACTAATCCTAAGGGCCTTGTTAGTTTGGTAAGTTTATCATTATAATTATTAATATATAAAAGTACTATGAGTGTTGACATTTCATTTGGTAGTATAACCAATTATTGGTCCTTGATTTTAAAATCACCCTCACTTTTAATTATAATTGTTGCATTTCAATTGTGGCACTAATTAAAAAAAATGAAACACTTTAATTATTTGATCTTAATATTGCTGGTAATTATAATTAAAAACTGCATATTCAAAACTATTTAGTATTTACATACTCTTTGACTCTATCTAAATTATTATGTGTATAAAATTTTTTACTTAAATCATGAAAAATGTTCTCATTAGTCACAATTTGAGATTGTAGAAAAATATCTTTATCAAGAAATAGATACTCTCTGAAGAAAGGATAAACATGTAAGGAGAAAAGTGCCCTTATTCATTTATATATCTTCACACAAATTTCATGAGCCTATTGCAAAATGAGGTACTTTAACCAATATGAAGAAAACAAAAATAAAAGCAAAATAAGAATCCTAGATATTTCAATCAAATGAATTTTAATTAACACCTAAATAATCAATTTAAAATGATTAAGCATTATGAATCGCTTACATTTCTAATTAACTGCAAAAATACTTAGATACAATGTAAATATTCCAAATTCAATGAACATTTCACCTCACTTTATCCAATTTAAATTCATAGAACAACTAAAAGGCTAAACAATTAGCAATACGTAAAAGAGAGCACTTTGTTCATGCAACAAAGAAACATGCAAACAATTTAGTTTTAATTGAGATAGCAGATCATGTCACCCATATTCTAGCAAAGAAAAAAAGCTTTTTGTATATTTAATATATAATCAACTAATTGATTTTGACTTCATTGTTAGAGTGTTTTCATCCAAGACAATATAGAGAATAACATTCATTGATTAATAAGATATGTCCATATTGAATATGCAATTTCTCAGAGTAGTAGAGAAAAAGAATAGTTGTTATTTGTGCTTTATGTTGCATTTTCTTCAAACAAATTTATGAAAGCAATAGAAGATAAATGAAAAAAAAAAACAATGATGACAATGAACATTCAATACAAAAAATAATTAAATATGATGATTGTAAGTATCCTCATCAATTCAATAATCACAAAGAGTTCATATACAAAAAGTAGATATATGCATACAATTTGAAAATTGGTCCCAAAAAAAATTAAAAATATTACAGCTCACTTCATATTAAAGAACTTAATCAAAAAGATAACTAATTCGAGCCATATAGCATGATCTAAAATAGTGGTGTACCATGCAAACCATTAGGTTTTATATGAAATAAAAATTGTAGAAAACATGAATCAAAGAAAAAAATACTATGCATGTAATTTATTCTTGAATGATCAAAAAATTGTAATTCTACAATGAAATTTTGTTTATCATAGCCAAAAAGAACAAAGAAAACCAAAATAAATAATCATTAATCATAAGTATTGACCCACAAACTTTTCAGGAAGTGTTTGATAATTTAACCAAATCTTAGTTTCTTGGTTGTTAAAATTTGACCATTTTACTAGAAAGTCTATCATAATTTTTACTTTCAATTGAGAAAAGACACATCCGGACTCCTGCTAATAAATGAACTTGCTAAGGCATAAAAGGGGAAGAAGAGTGTGTGGATGCATAGTACAACAATTGAAATAATAGAAATCTAACAAGTCAATTCATGTAGTACTCTAATACCCCTTTAGAGATTTACTTTAATAACACTTACAAATTCAATTTGCTTCCCCCACACTTGACATATTTACAATTTAAGAGTAGTAAAGCATAACAGTGTTAATAATTGTTATCAAAGTTCAATCTAAAATCAATCAAAAAAGCTAAAAAGTGCTCAAAAAAGCTTTAGATTAAAGAGTTTTAAATTTGAATAAGGTTTTGACCACAACAGGTCAAAGAAACTGTATAATGAGGTAGATAATCAAAACTTCACAACAAAATTTAATATCTAAAATACCTTATATATGGGTTCATATATTCACGTGCAAAGCACGTAAAGTATAACTAGTATACACAAGAAAGCAGACTATAATGCTATATGTACTAAAGGTGGACATTGGAAAGAAGTGGATACCTTCCAAGAGTTTTGGATTACTTTGGTATGTTTGATAAAAATGAAGTTTGAAATTCAAAATCTAAATTTTAATTGAGTTATTAAGTATTGAAATTTTTGAATGTATTCTGTGTTAAGCGATGATCTATTTTTTTATTATTAAATATGTCTAAACATATTAAGATTTGAGCCCCATTAAATTGAAATTGAAGTACTGAATTGAGTTATCAAACAAAATTTATTTGCTTGCAAATTTGAGTTTTTGGGGACCTAATTATTTTGCACTAATATGACAATTTGAGCAAGTTCCCGTACTCCCGGATTCAAATGATGATCTCCGCAAACTGGTTGACCCGAGACTCGGGGATGATTACCCCTTCGAATCGGTCAGCAAGGTGAAAAAATAGTACTACATGACAACTGAAGCACTTGTCCTCTTGCAACCGTGTCTTTAGTTTCTGAAAAAGCAATTGGATTAATTGGATTAATTGCAGATGTTTCAGCTTGCCAAACTTTGCACTCGTGAAAAACCCCAATCACGGCCGAGCATGAGATTCATTATCGTTGCATTAATGGCACTCTCACCCTCCACAAAGGATTCCAGGATGTTGGTTCCTCGTACAGAAACCGGGATCTTGAAATACGAGTGTTCTACAATCAATGCTGTGGAAACTGAGGTCCTGGGTTCTGAGACCTTCACAGTTACATCTGTGGAATCTTAGGCCTATACAATAGAAGATGCAATAGAGGATTAAGTCACAGTTGAAGTGAACGATACGTGGCTGCTCAAATTTTTTTTTCATGAATAAGAAAAATTTTAGATGCGAATCCAACGACCTACGTTGGAAAACATTTATCGTGATCCAATTTGGCCCACTAATTGGTGTTTGCGATTTAGTTTACTTGGCAAAGGATCCTCTGCTACAACTTTTTCCTTTAAAACTGCAAAACAATCCTCACTAGGTCTTGCGACTAATGTCTACAAGATAGAGGTGAGAATGTGCAATCACAATATGTAAATGTATTGAAGATGATTCCAGATGAATACGTTGTCCATAGAAGCAAGAAATATTTGCAATCATGTCCTCAGATGTATTGCTATCTCAATTAGAAAATTTATACTCATCAACTATTAGCAAATCTTCTACTCTCATAAAATTAAGCTATTTAGTTCATTCTATTTCTTGCCAACAAAATTGACAAAATGGTATTTAATTACGACAATCTTTAAATTATCTGGATTAATGTTTTGTTTCCCATTGCCTTAGCTTAGACCATTTATGTTCAATAGTTTCTTTTTTAACCAGATTTTTAAGCGATTAAGATTATTTTTGTAATTTCCAACTAGTTTAATTGCTTAGAATGTTCTTTCTCAGGTGTATGTGATGCTATTTGCACAAATAATTTGGAACAGCATTGAGCCTTGCTCATTAACAGTACAAGCTAACAACCAGATAGAATCTTAAACATATTGAATAAAAGCTTTGTTTGGGTAATTTTATTTTTAGCTATGATACAATTTTTTTTTTAAATCACTTTTTGCCATAGTCCAAATTTTTGGTAAAAAACCTCCTAATCCATGGTAAAAATATTTGTCACAGATTTACTACAATTTTGGAGACGTCTTATATACTGCCGTCACAAAATCTTTGCAACGGTGATGGCTCCGTGATAAAAACTTTTTACCACGGCTTAACCACCGTTACAAAATCATCACAAAAGAGCTGTAACATATACATTCAACTAAATGTCACGGTTTTTATCTTGGTCCAGAGACGTTGCAAATACTTTTTGCAACATCATGCCACCACGTTTTGGGCACTGTGGTGAAAGTGTTTTGGATTCAAAAGAAATGCTTTTGCTGCAAATTCTTGCTGTGGCTTCAAAATACAAATAAAATTAAATTTAACAAATATGAACTCGTGTTTAGGATCTGCTCGATCTCCACTAATACAGAATGATGTATAAAGATTCTATAAAATAAATATGTTAAATGTTACAAATATAACATAAATGGTCTTGATCCACATTCATTTACATCTCAAATCAAAATAGGAAAAAAAAAGTTCAAATTTTAATAAGATATGCACAAAGGCCAGGCATTTTCAAGCCAATCATAAAAATTTCGGCCTATTAATCACCTCAAAACACAGTTTATGACAAAAAGACAACACAAAAAATCTCCATCCCCATTTTGCATATCCTACAAAAACAACAATCTTTTATGTAGTTAGTACCACATATTTTATCCAAGAAACACAGATAAAACTAGGTAAAAAAATAAACAAATATAAAGGAGGTTGTGGAAGTGTTTACAGAGCAATGCTCCCATCTGATAACTTAGTAGCTGCAAAGAGACTTCATCTGCTGCTGGAAGAGGTGTACTTCAAAATCAAAAATCATTCCAGCTGAACAAATATCACATTCTACTGGTGTTTAGTTTCCATCCTCATGTTTGCAAATTTCTAGACATGATAAAATTGTATGATTATCTTCTTTAAACTGCAAAAGAATCAAAGATAAGTTCAGAAGACAGTATTTGACTAAGCTTAGAAGATTAAATTAGACATTGTATTCTTTATTGCTTCAAATACAGAACTAAAGTCAGAATAATGTTAAAAGCAAATTTTATCCGTCATCTGGTGATGATTTTTTTTTTATTTCTCCATCAAGCGGTGCCGCACATTTGATGTCTTGACACAAAATAATACTGATTTTTTTTTTTGCGTTTTTGAAGATGAAATTCTGGGGGCATGTGTGTAATTTTTTAAAAATTTTATTACCGACGTCGCACATTGAATTTGCGGCACCTGTAAGCAACAAAAAAAAAAAAGAATTCGAGGGTCTGTTGCACATTCAATGTGCGGCACCCTCCATCTATATCTATAAAATTTTAAAAAAAGGAGGAGAGAGGTGTCAGCACATTCATTGTCGGCACCTATAAAAAATTAAAAAATGAGGGAGGAGAGGCAGGGGTTGAGCTGCATTTCCATGGCTATTTCGACTTCTATACCTCCATAATTACTATTGTCCTCAACAACCAGGGACTCAAGAAAGATGTGGTTGGTATTTGGCAACAGTTATGCTTTTTCTTCTCTCAATGTCCTCGAGAACCTTGGATTTAGCATTGTCAAAGATGATTCTATTGTTTCCTACTTTCGTAAAAGTTTCTTCTTCAACATTCGGTTTGCAAAATATTTGATTGGTTATTCTTGTTGGATGAGTAATTATTCATTCACGGTCCAAATCACCATGATATTTGTTTGGGATATAAACTTTCGCCATCAAGAATGACCAAGCTAGATACATTTTGAAAGATCCTACATGATCCTACATTTTAGAAGAGAATGGGGCCTCGTCATCTACTTTCTCTCCTCATTTTTTTAATTTTTTTTTTGATGGAGGGGTGCCACACAATGAATATCTTCTCTCCTCCCTTTAAAAAATTTTTTTTTTTATATAGTCTGCCCCTGCGTGATTTTTTTTTGGTTGCTGCCATTCTGCGCAAATTCAATCATGATCACCGTAATAAAATTTAAAATTGCACTGCCAATTTCATCTTCAAAAATGCAAAAAAAAAAAAATCAAAATTAATTCTGGTGCCGCACATCAAATGTGCGGCACCGCTTAATGGAGAAATAAAAAAAATCATCACCAGATGACGGACAAAATTTGCTTTTAACATTATTCTGATAAATTTGCCGATGGTCATCTTGTCATTTAGCATATTATCAGAGACTAGGTCCAAGTTAAGTTGTAAATGAACCCCACCATAACATTTTGTTCCGTTAAACTACTTGACTGGCCTATCCCAGTCTCAATTACTAGTTCTTTGATAGAATTTAGTAGCCCTTTTTTTTTTTTTTTAGCTGGCTCAATGTTTAGTGGTTTCCTTAACATGAGTCATAGTTTACATAACTAGATCAAATCTGACATCCCATAACTTTCATTTGGTCCTACATTGATATATTCAATCTTAACAAATTCTTTACTTAAATTAAGTGATCCAAGACTCTAGTGATTATATAACTAAGTAAACCAACAGATCTTATTACTACTAGTATATTTCAGGCCATGTGTTTGTTCCCAGCAACCGTTACTGCTCAATTCAACATACAATCCATCATATTAAGCTCAAAACAAGGTTCAGACACTTTCAAGGTTTAGTACAAATCCGAGTGAAAATTCAGCGACCAAATGTACATTTTTCCAGATGCACAGAAATTTCAACACAAAACTATGCATTTAGCATCTTTAATAGTATATATAGCATCATGTTTTTGAAAACTAAGTTCCGGAACACTCGCTATCATGCTTTGTTTATACTGCCGCAACTACAAGTTCATCTTCCAATTTTTACTCAGCAATACAAGATCCCAAAACCATTTAAATCACTGAATTTTTAACAAGAATGCACGTATAAACACTTGGACATTCAAATATACTACTAAGATGAGAAATAAGTGAGAAAATCCTCACCTAGGCATGTAACGATCCCACATCAGTTGGGAGGAGGGATCCTGGCCACTATATTATTAGTCAGGTATGTCCCCACCACCGGTGGCCTTTGGAGTGGTATTGTTTCTTGACTCAAGGGTTTGCTTTGCACTTATCATTATAACCCCACCTCCGTAAACAAAACCCATGACTCGTGGTGATTAGCGTGGGACAATATTGGTCAGGGATGTGAGAGTGGTATCAGCCGACTCAGGCTACGGTGTGCCGAGGGATGTTGGGTCCCTAGAGGTGGATATAAATCCCACATCGGTTGGGAGGAGGATCTGGTCTTTATAACTTTGTTGGGTAACTCTCCTGTAGGGGCCTTTGGGTCTTTGGGTTTGGACAGGGCAGGCTTGTTGTGGACTATAACCCTACCAGGGGACAAAACCACAACTTTGAGGTATTGCTTGTGGGACAATATTGGTGGGGTAATAGTTGGTATCAAGTCAGTAGCTCTACAAGTTTCTCATCAACCATCTAAGTAGAAAATACATGGAGTACAAACTCAAAGTCAAAACAACCAACCTAGGCGGTCTTTGGAAGCTTGTTCTCACTCAGGAAAACAAATTGGGAAGGAATGAGCTGCAGGTGAAATTTCAAAACATGCAATTCCATATAGTAGCACCAAAGAATCCAACAATAATCAGGTTAGGGTTTATCACCAATAAAACATAAAATAAGGAACACTCGGTTAAGGTCTGGTGTCACTGGGGAGGTTTAATCCATCTCATCATCCGGTCAATCAACCTCCCACTCCTCCCCTGCACCTTGTAATACTCTCGAGTATCTCAAATGCTGCGGGGTTAACCCCTACCCGGAGGAGTCCATTGGCTCGAATAGGCTAGCTAATGATGAGGAGCCTAGTTCAACCAAAGGCTTACTTATGCACAAGCGGTCAAATAACAGTCAATTAATCATTTAAGCGGTAAAATATCACATTTGACTAGGCCAGAGTCACGATAAAGTACTTCTAACAAATGGTGTATAAGAGGAGAAAAGTTTCACATTTGAGCGGTTTAGAAACCATTAACAAACAAATAACGAACATTCAAGAGGTATAATAAGATTATTCAAGTCACACATATGCAAAGATCATTCACCTCAAAAGAAACAAACCTATCGTCCGTTCTCAAATCCGTATGTAGGAGTCCCAATAAGCACAAGATATGAGATATTTAGATTTGAATAGGGTTTAAACAGAACAAAATTACCCAAACAATCACTAAGATGCCAAAAAACACTTAAAACACTTAAAACAGAAAGCATGCATGACTTGAGCAACGGACGGCGTTAGAATCAAAGCGGAAAATACTAGAAGGTGTGAAAGGCGATTGACACCTTTTGCCATTTTGATCATAACTCATGAATGCGAGAGTCAGGGAAGGAGGTCATGACATGCCATTTGAAGCTAAGAGAACAAACTATAACTTTCATGAGGGCATTTTTACAGTTTACTCCTCCTAGGTCAAAATCAACTTGATTTAGTTCTCAATCTCAGTTCTTGTGGCAGTTCAAATGAATATCTCGGTGTACAAAGATCAAATCAAGAAATTCAAATCGTTGGAAAGTTAGAATCAAGAGCTATAACTTTCATGTTTT